>NW_010729143.1:2193093-2237637 GCF_000365185.1 Nelumbo nucifera | reverse complement strand
CCGACGGCAATGAAGAAGATGAGCACAGTGAAGCCGACGCGGGGGAAGCCAAGCAGGTCCACACCGCCGAAGCTATGAGCGGTGAGCCGAACCTGTTAGCAGCCTACCGGTCGATGAAGTTGTTTTCTCACTTGTAGAGGCCTCAAATCTTAGCTCCGCTACTGGATCTTGAAGTCGAAGACGAGGTTGAGGAAGGTAAGTAGTCGAGAGAAACAGAATTCGAGAAATGCGAGGAACTGCTGACGAGAGGGAGAGATCTGAGGTTATGCAGTGGATCTATGCACAGGAGGGCTACGACATGCCGGCGAGCTTCATCCTCTTGACCTGGGGGATTCTGAGAATAAACAGACTGAAACTCCATCGACGGGAACCACGCCTTCCGTTTCTGCTTCTTCGTCCAAGTCATCCTCTTCCGAAAGGAACCCGAAGTAAAAGTGAAGGGAGAGGGAACATTAAAGAGAAGTTTTGGTCTTTGATTTCCTTCTCTCCTGGTAAAGAGAAGAAGTCTTCATCAACATCTCTCCCCTTCTCTTTGAGCTCTATTGGACGAAGAAAGTAGGCCAAGGTTTCTTTTCCAATCTCGCGTTTCCTCATCTTCAACCTCCACTCTGATACCATGAAAAAACTTTGGAAGCCCCAAAGGATCCTGTTGTTCCATTGAACCTTATGGTATTTATATACATACGGCGGTGGAGTTCCTTGCTCCCCAAAACTTTCTAAAACGAAGTTCCTAATCTATAAAGAAAAGAGACTTCCTATATTAGTAGAAGTACAGATTAGGATAAAGACTTTCAAGCCGGGACTCTCGCGAGTCTTCTTATCTTCTTATCCTCGTCCAATATTATATAAAACATTTAAAAATTTTATATACTATATACAAGAATTAAATAATCAATCGAATTCAGATACTTATCGAATCTAATTGGGTAATATCCGAATTCGAATCCGATTAGCTATTTGGTATGAATAAAATATCCAAATTTAACTGATTAAATATTCGAATTATCTGAATTCAATTTGATTATGTAAAATTTCGAATTTGAAAAGAAATATTTGGATTCTCTCCTATAGAGGTGAGATCCACTTACATTGTCAAATCATTTGAAACTTAGTTGCGATCTCACTTCCAATGTCGAATATGGTAGCTTAGCCTCGTAGTCAGATGGATCTCCACAAGATGTGAGATCATCATATTCGCATAGTTGTTGATATTGCAATGCTTATAGATCGCAAGCCTATGGATCACAACTTGTGGGGATTGCAGGATTGCTCATGGCAGATCTTGGAGATAGGCTGACCTCACGAGGATTGGATCTCACACTCATCTAGATCTCGCGGATCTCCAGCCTCGCACCCATTGGATCCCATAGATCTTTTGGGCCTTTCTACTACTAGGTATTGCTTTAGGCCTTGTTCCCTGGATCTCACATTWGCTCTTCCACGGATCTCACGACACTGCTTTCCGCCGCTCTACTTCGTCTATGCAATACTCGACACTCGAGATGTTAGAAGATGAACCGTGTTTATGTATAAATATGTATTTACCAACTTCGTTTATGTATGTGATAAGGTTATACTCTTGTACAAAGAAGAAGACATTAGGCTAATTCTCTAATTAACATTGGACACGTAATCCCATTATTGTGAAGAAGTGGAAATTTTATTTGGATTAGTGTCATGTGATTCTTTCAATCCCTTCATATTCTTGAAAGATTCGTTCACTTAAAAATAGTGTGTATTCTGTCTTCTCTTGCTTCTTGCATTGTCCATCGTTCGTTCTCCTTCACTCTTGATTTCTCAAGGTCACCATAGATCCCAATAAAGTGCCACTTGATCATCTAGACAACAAGGCCATTGGCTAAGACCTAATCCTATCCATTGCTTTATTCCTACTAACCCTCTTTACACGTGTGATCACGGGCTGGGCTTTGGACCCAACTTTACACTATCTCAGGCTCGGGCTTTGATCTGGGCCCATTAGAGATTTGACAAAAGCTAAGCCCGACCCCAGCCCATGAACAGGTCTAATGATGACTGACGAATTGAAAACAGTTTATTTGTTTAAAAACCATCGAAATTTTAAATGGAAAACCAAACCAAAACTAAAATTTTTGAGTCATTTTTTTATTACAACCGGATTTCAACACTATATATATGTATATATATTTAAATATATATTATAGATATTATGTATATAATATATTAAAAATATATATTATATAAGTAAACCAAAATTTAGATTCTGCCTATTGGCATTCCCATGCTTTTACACCAATGCAAACGAAATTTGTGCCACAAATAAACTAAGCCTTTTTTTATATATCTTTTCAAGAGCTACACAACTGGGGGTGGGTACCCATCCCCCAACCCATAGCCCCCCTAACCCAGGTGCTGGCGGAACTTGATCCCAAGTCTCCGCTACGACCAATAGGAGACCTTACCAACCAGCTGGTTGGCACCTTGCCAAACAAACTGAGCCTTAAGGCTGCGTTTGGAAACAATGCAAATAAGTGTGAATGCAAATATGTAGAGTGTAAAACGGTCCATATAATTTGTAAAGTTGGGTTAATTTTGCATTGACAAATTTACCTTCTTACCAAACAGACTTTTAGCTGTAATGGATACAAACATGAATTTCAATAAAGCATATGCCTTTTTTTATCAAAAGCCCACTTGAATGCAAATTTACTTCTTTTTTATTGATGTACCTTTACATCTTATTATCAATATAAATATGCATTGAAAAATGTGTTTTCTGTCATTTGTCAACGCATAAATGTAATGTTGCCAAACACAGGCAAAAGTGAACCAGAGTGCAAATTTACCCTGAACTAGGATTTACACTCCATTTGCATCGTTTCCAAACGCAGCCTAAGCTGCATTTGGTTGCAGCCTATGCAAAACCATATATAGTAGTTCAAATGATTTAGGTGAGAATTTGGATTTACTTTTGTTTCAACTTTTATCTTATTTTATTTGATTATAGAACAGATGAAGTAAATTAAGACGTGAAGCAGAACAAAGTAAAATCAAATACAAAATTAAACTAATTAGAATTTTCATTCTTTTCATTTGCACTCCAAGCATTTATATACTGATGTAAATAAAATTACACTGCAACCAAATACAGAATTAGTAATAGTACATAGGAGGATAAATTGTCTCTTTGTGCTCCTGTGGGAACGAGAGAATAATAATCTTAGAGAAAGAGAAAGATTAGAGGTGTGGTATGGGAACAATGATCAGTGGATAGTTGAGTTCCATAACACTTTTTGTGGTGTGTTTGAAATGGTAGGTAATGGAATTCACTATACCTTTGGTAATGTTATTTACGATGATGGTGTAATATGTTTTAAGGAAATGGGATTTGAAATACAAATATTTTTGTAAAAATATACCAAATTAATGTTTATTGAATGTCCCAAGGTGTGGTGTGCTTTGAAACACGAGATTTTGATGTATTTCAAAAATCTGCAATATTTTGTGTTTTAGAACCAAATTTAGTTGGTTTCAAAACATACCATAGTTTAAAAGAATGCATATTTTCCATCGTGCATTCCAAAACCAAATGAAATGGGAAGTATATATATATATATATATATACATGGTTAACATGAATACAGTGAAATCATGCGTTCAATCAAATTAGTTTTAGCCGAACTAATCTCTTATATGACTCTCATCCCATGACAGATCTCTATCCTCAAAATATCATGATCCGTATGCTTCATGTGTCATATATATGACAGTACATGCATAGACCTATATACAGTTCTATTAGTCAATTGAAAAAAAAAAAAAAAACTGTAAAAAACCAAAGCAAATATGGAAGGTTATTTTATAACAAAATTTACTTGGTTCATCTCACTTGGGTATCAACACATATATACATCTTTCTGCAAAAGGTTCTACCATGAAATCTTCAGAAAGGACTGTGTATATAAACCAAGGATTATACATAACAATGGCAAAAGATGTAGGTGAAGCATGGTAAAAGTGTATAGTGTTTATGTTTAAGAATTATTTCTCTTGTGTGTATAGCTTTCTCTTCGAGAAGTAAGGTTTCGTATGTCTCCCCCTCTTAGGCCTTTCTTTCGGGACCGGATCTAGTAGACACAGTATAATAAGCACGTACAATTGTCAAGTGGTTTTTAATCTTTTTCAAGGGTAGGCTGGGAATATTTTAAGGGACAAGTCTCAAAAAATTTTCTAATTGCTCATTCGATGTGCTTACAACGTTATATCTACCTGATTCAGACTGCTTTTTTTATTAATAATACTTTTCTTTTCTTTCATAGAAAAGAAAACTCAGGATGAGAGATCAAATCAACCCCCCACAAGATTTTCTCCCACAGCACATCCCCGCCGTGTATTGAAAATATTTCCCGATGATAATACCTAAAATGATGTTGTCATCATCAGGAAATGTTCCCAATACACAGCGAGGATGTACTATGGGACGTTATGAGGGGCAATTATGTGGGGGCTGATTTGAACTCTCAGGATAATACACAAACGCACATGCACACATATACAAGCTAAAGATATTGATAGGTAACTACATGCTTTGCTTCTAATTAAACATCAACTGTTGGAGGGTTATTAACAGGCATGGAAAATCATACCACCCATCTTATGCATGGGAGGGGCTGACTGGATAACTTGCATGTGTAATATTCTTGTCCACGTCATCCGTATAAAACTATTCCAATGTGAAGAATATCTCCTTTGTCTTGAATTTCTTAAAATGATTAAAGAAGGGTAAGATGACAGACTTTTCTTTTGGTCATTGTGGAGGACTAGTGACGATGAAACTCGTATGAAATAATGATGTGAGCAAACATATGGATCCATTTTGGGAGTCAGATCAAGTTGGTAGGGTGTTGGAACTTTGTTGGCAGGAGATCCCAACTCCCATTTTGGATTGCCACGTAGGAGAGAGAGAGAGAGTCTAATCAAATTATAGTTGTTTTTGTTAAAATTAGAGGGTAGTGGTGGTGGGTTTGTTAAGCCTCCAATATGGACCTAGCAAAAGACCCCTATTTTGCTTTTGCCTTTTGAAAAAAGGGTGCTATAACTTGTCAAAGGAAGATAAGAAAAGTTGCTTGGAAAGAAAAAGGTTTTGAAAGGATTATATATTAATTTCTTTTATGCAGTGCATAATCTACATGTATCAAAGACGGTCTTTTCTTGTTCTTTAATCCTCAAAATTCACTCCAGATGAAAGGGGGTAAACGCGGTTTATGCACCATAACTTGCCGAAATTAGATCTCATGATGACCTTAAAACAATGAGATCGAGGAATCAACTCCACATAAAAGGTGCGCATCACAAAAGTTTATTTGCAATACTACAAATGCATGGGAGTGCAAATGAAAAGAATACAAATTTTGGCTTAATTTTATTTTGGGTTTTGCTTTATTCTGTTTTAGGTCTTTTTTTTTTTTACTTTTTTTGTTGCAATCAAATAAAATAAGGTAAATTTTGAAATAAAAATAAATCATAATTTGCACCAAAATCATTTGTGCTACTATGGTTTTGCATCGGTGCAAATAAATTCGCATTGCAACCAAACACAGCCTTAATTTCAAGCAGTGAACAATGAAATTAACTAATAATCGGTTAATTGCTTTAGTGTTCAATGAATGAGTGAGAGTTAAATTAGGAGAAATTTGTCACAAATAACAATGTGCTAGTATTAAGTGTGATGGTGTTTGAGAAAGAAAGATTCATTTATTTATTACAAACTCACAATCAATGAAGTAGACAAATTTTCTCCATTACAGAGATTTTAGACACCTGAGCAGCTAACCTTGGAATATGCTTGAAATTTTAAGGTACTAAAAATTCTGGTGGGTGAAGAAAATTCAACTACTTCAAGACAGTGGTTCATATGTCAACCATTTTCTGGATCAAGCCACTTTGCAGACTCTAGCTTCAAGTCATTATTATTTCCTATTCACCCAACTGTCGTCTGTAGCAAACTTCTCTCCATTGTGTTCCTGCATCAGACACTTGTTGAGAGTCTTTTGTTACTGAGCACAAGCTTAGATGTCTTAGTAAACTCATACCCAACAACTAAAATGATTAATTAATTAATTAGGAGACAAACTAGTAATCATAATTGTCTTCCAGAACCCAATTCATCTTCCGATGATCCAGTGATGCATTCCTTTTCCTCTTCAAAATTTTCATTAGGAGGGTATGGAGAGTGACCCTTTCCAAAGGATTTTATGTGGTCCTTGAGTGATCTCTTATGTTTGAAATCAGACCCACATGAACAAAACCATAGCTTCCCACAGTTCTTCTCATGTGTTCTCCAATCCCCCCTGACTGCAAAAGGTTTGCTGCATTTTCTGCACATAAATGGCTTCACTCCATGCTTTCTCTTGTAATGTGTTTGAAGGGTTCTGAAATCTTTCAGTGGCTTGGCTCGTGGATGGTTGATGTTGTTCTTGCAGCCATGAGCACAACAGTAGCAAGGAATCCTCAACATTGCTGTTGGTTGCGTTCCTCTAAGCGATTCTGGTCCTTTTCTATATTGTGCTCCATGCCCCCACATATGCATCTACATCCCAAATTTCACACAAATTAATATTATTGTCCTTTTTCTGGTACTGTATTTTTACCATAAAAAATCACCTTTATGCTATAATGTTGCATCTGTTCATGGTGCAACTTTCACCTTTACAATCTATAAATAAAGCCATCTAAAATGATAAATTTTTATATTTCACCCCATTATGATCATTACCATATTTCCTTTATTTTTGGGTTTTTATTAGTTAATTTCATTAATAGGTTATTTTAATTTCAACTGAAATATATGATATTTCATATTAACAAAGTAATTAATTAAACAAAACAAGTACCTCTAAGATGACAGTTACAACTCTTATGGAAGTAAAAAAAAAAATCATATGTTGTTCTAAGATAATCTCTTGGAAAAACATGTTTTTTTGCTGCAAACATGAAATAATATTATAAAAAACTTCTCTATTTAATCGCAGTAAAATTTTCATTATTAGGATTTACTTCTACTATGGATCAGATCCCTCTTACTAGCTAGTTACTAAGCATACATGGTACAAAAATAAATAATTAATTAATAAGAACTATTAGATTGCTAGACAAAACCGACAATGACATACTGTAACACCTGGAAGTCTGAGATGCTTTAAGTATCTTGTACCTTTTGCGGGGTCATTAGTATTGCTGGAAAACCAAGAGCTTCGAAAACCATACAGAGACTTTTCTACTCGAATGGTAGAAAAATAGTATCTGTACTACTTATTCTCAGAATGTAATTTCTTTGATGCTTAGCATCAGTTAACAGATCCATCTTTCCCACTAGGGCGAATCAAAGAAATGACCTTGAAAATTGGATGATCTAAATCAATAAATGGTATATCAATTAGATGACATAAGAAAGATGTGGATTAATTCTCATATCTACGAGCATAATTCAGTAACATCCTCACTTTGTGTTAGAAGCTTACCGAGATAAGAACATGTTTCTTGTCAGTGGTTTTTGGTTGAAGTGTAATTAAATGTATGATACATCCATGTTTCTAAAATATACATGAGGATGATGATCATTATGGTGATATATCCATGTTTCCAAAATATACATGAGGATGCATTAAGCAATATTTACATGAATAGATCTGAAGAAAAATTTCAGGCACTTGGTGACATGAAGTTTCAAATTTTGTGGATCTCTTGTAAATATTTTGATTTATTGTTGGGTCTCTCCCTCTCTCGATCAGGTGGTTTAAGTTAGAGAAATAATGAATTGATACTATAGTAGCCCAGAAGACCAACTTGAACACATCAAATGATACCAGTATCCCACATAAAACAACAAAAATTTAAAATGAAGAAACACGGAAGAAATATTTCCCCTTCAAGAAAATGGATTAAACAAAAAAAAAGACATATTTTCCACCATGTAAAAGGCTTACTCAAGACATTCATTATGGCCATGCATAAATAACTTGAAATTTGTTATTATCACAAAATAGAAGGGAAAGAATGGAAAGAAGAGAAGAAATTCTAATATGCAGAAATTCATCACTGACCTGCATGTTGTTGTACCTATTAAAGGTCTTGTTGCAGATGGAGCAAGAGAACTGGGTTGGCCCAATAAGGATCTGAGCTGGTGTGGGGATCCAAAATCTACTATCAGTGTTTATTGAACAATCTTCAAGATTTTTATTCATGGACTTGTCTTCCTTACAACTTAAGGACTTGATTTCATCATCATCATCAGAATCTTCTATATTGGGGAGTCCAATATGCAAAGCCACAGTAATCTTCTCTAACTTCTCATCTTTAATACTAACACTATCCTTTTGCACTTCAATTTCCTCTTCTTTCAAGGGCTTAGACTCAGCAAACCTGCTTAGAAGAGGGAGGCACTGGGAAGTTTGATGAAAGAAATCTTCTTCTTGTTGTTGTTGATAGAAGATAGGCAGTTGTAAGCAGCTCATGGGGATTGAGAACTGAGGTTGAGCTTGCTGCTGAGTATTCGTGCAAAAAGATGATGATGATGATGATGAAAGGGGAGAGACTGAAGGTTTGAGCCATTCAATGAAGGTTGGTGTTTGAAAGCAGAAACCCGTATTATCTGCATAATAGCTCATGCTCATCTTCTCAAAGGTTTATGATCTCTCTCCTTAGAAAGTTTTATTCAAGACTTTGGGGATTCAAGAGCAGTCTAGGTGGGAAATCATGGACTCATGGTTTATTATTGTTGTATGAATGGTGGTTTGGTTTGTCTTTTAGGAGGATGCCTTCCCTTCCCCCTTTCCCTCTCTTCTTCTCTTTGGTACCCAGAGAGAGAGAGTAGTGGTGGGGTTGGGGGAAAATGACATGAACAAACAATAATATAAATAAGAGAAACCTAGAACAGTCTTAAATCATGCTTTCTGAGCGGCTTTAAGGATTGAGCTTAGTTATCTGCTACGTGGAATTGGAACATCTAGCGGTGTATTGACACAGAGGCAGTAGTCCCATTTAAGGAGAAAAGGATTTAAAAGACTAGTATTGCAAAATTAACAAATGGGGCCCCATCAAAAGAAAAGAGCCACGGGAGAATGAGCTGCCCTCCTCAATTGCCCAAGAGGACTATGACCCACCATTGTCTGGGTCTCACTTGAGAGATTCCCTACATCAAAATTACATCGTCAGATGTTTAAACCTATTCGCTTGGATTGCTCAAAGATTCTATCAAAACCCTTTGGAATAATCTATGAAAATGGTTTATAGTGGTCAGTTTTGGCATAATCTCTGGCTTAAGTGGGATCCATTTAATGGTGGGGTCTGGAAATCTTGATCCATTGTGTCTGTGCATGAGCTGAAGTAGTTGGCGTTTGACCGGTGTAGCTTACCATGTCTCTGTCCCGTATGAAATCATAAGTATCAGTTGCAGAAGTAGAAAAGCGTAGAAGTAGAATGAGGGCAGAGAATTTGTTCGTTTGGAAGAAACTTCCAATGGTGATATAACAAAGTGGGACTGAGACAAAAGCAGCTGTGAGTTTTCTTCTTTCTTTACTCCTTTCCCCGATTCAATAAGTTCACCGCATCTGTGGTGCGACGTGGGACGTACGTTTGGATCTCATTCAACTTTTTGCTCCTTCTCAAAACATGCAACTCTCCCACATACACTTGTCGACAACATCTCCTGTTGGGGGGGATTTTCAGGGAGATCAGAGATGCTCTCTCTCTCTCTCTCTCTCTCTCTCATGTCTATCTTTTAAGGTGGAATACAGACAGGAGCTGCCCTCCTGTCTTACAGGCTCTTGGCTTAAGCTTAAATGCTTAATTCAATCTCTTGGATAGAGTGCAATCCTGCATTATTAACAAGAAGGATAAATTTTATATGCCTATTAGCAGTGTTCTGTGGATATTAATTTTATAAATTAGGATGAACAAAGTTATATTATTTACTTAAAACAAAAAATTCTCTGAAACCAAATGTGTTTCTCATGCTATATTCCATGCATCCGCACAAGGGTTTTATTGTATTATCGTCATATAAATATTCTGCAGGTTTGGCATAATTTTTAAGTGATATTTCTAAGTTAATGTTATGTTAGTTTCATTGGTGTGCTTAAGGAACGAATATGAATTGTTCCTTAGAGGGTTAGTCTGGAGGAGTGATGATAAGTTGATAACACATTACTTTTCAAAGATACCAAGTACCTATTCATTTTCCTTCCTAGTTAGGTTTTGCTAATCCCAACCTGGTTTAGTTTTGAGTTTGGATGGAGTTACAACTGAACACTCTCTAACTCAACCTGAATCAACTTACTCAATTCAATACTTGTAAACTGCTTATCTGCTCATTGTTAGGGGTCAGCTATTCTTAACCTGGTTTTTAGATATATTAACTCTTGTAATTAAGGTTTGATTGGTTGGCAATTGTCTGGGTAGGTTTCAGCTTGAGCTTTGGGTTAGGTGGAAATTATCAAACCCCAATCCCATTAACAGGCACTATATGGATGATACACAACTTCTTCTTGAAATATTGTTCAACTGCATTTCTGTTTTTTGTGCCTAATATGCTATCTGCTACTAGCATAATACCATACCAAAGCTATTCAGAGTCCTTGATGAGTTGGGTATTCATTGAGAATTACTAGTGATTTAATAATTTAATTAGGCATATTAAAAAGATGCACCGACTCAAAATTCCATCAATGACCCACATGGGTTTTCTAGATAAAGGGTTCTTTGGTTGGTAAGCTTCCCCTTAATCATCACATAATCAACAATTAAAACTAGGTTATGGTCGGCAAAGATAATGGCCCATCAGTCTCTTCAGTTGGTAATTAATTGTTTCTCTTATTCAGAGGACTAGTGCCATAAATTGATTTATGTTGTTGAAAGAAATTACCCTTAGCATGTTTGTAGGCTTTTGAGTCTTACCAGTTAGGGTTTTCTATAGGAATGGCAATGGGGTAGGGATCATATTTTCCTTACTCCATCCCAGTTTTAAAATTAATCTCATCCCCATCCTCAATTCTTGTTAGGGTTAAAATTTGTCCTTTATCCCCGATCCCCGATGAAGATGGGTTCCCCGAATTCCTAAAATTTTTTTAGATAATAGTTTTTTTAATAAATTTATTTAAAATAAATAAAAAATTATAAATTATAAATAATGTTTTAAATATTTTTTGATGTATATAATAAAAATAATATAATAATATTTAATATATATATATATATATAATCGAGGTCAGGGTGGGGCGGGGCGGGGACCTCAATCCCCATCCCTGACCCGAACCCGATCAGAGATTTATATTAATCCCCATCCCCATCCCTGCCCCACCAAAACAATTTCCATCCCCGACCCCAAATTGGATCCCCGTCAATGATGAGAAAAATTGCCAATCCCTAATTTTTTATGTAATATTTAACAACAACAGCAATATCAGCTTTGGAATAAATTAGGTTATAGTCCCTTCAATCTTTTTAATGAGATCACCCCATTAAATGGATTGATTTATAATCCTTGTCTTGTTTTATCTGGATCATGGGTATGTGAGAATAAAGACCCCCCTATGGCACTATCTATCTTAAATTTATTTATCTACGTTTTCAAAAAAGAACAAGTAGGTGGTCTACCACATCTCTCATAATCAATACCCAATCACGATTCCTTTTCCATCAGAATTTGTTTTGACCTTGCCCAACACAATCCAGTTCCAAACTAATGACAAGAATCATCTACAGTCCCTCTGCACCTCGTATGCAAAATGCCACCAGACCAGCCACCTCAATGCCGAAACACAATTCTCCAACTTTACCCAATTAACTAACACAATAAAATATGATTAATCTCTAACTTTATTGACATTGTAATTGCTTATATCAGCACACACTAGCAAGACTCAAGAAATCAATAACAGATGTTGGTTGAAAGAATGAACAAAGAAATTATGCATAGAATAACATTAAAGAAGACATCTTTTTGTGTGTCAATCTCATCTTTTCTTCAATATTTTTTGTCTTTTAATAAAGTCATTGCCACAGGAATTTGATTGTGATTTTTATCATGGCCAAGTTGAAGGAACATCTCCCCACCCCGTGACTCTGGCTGGAATAAAAAAAGAAACACAATAGCACATAGGCATGTTATGGCTTTGGTTATATTGGGCTAGAGTGTTAGCTCACATAGGCAACTTTTGAAAGCTGATGCAAATCCTGTGCAAAAAAAAGAATTGATTTGAGGGACAAACTCACCGCAGGTGACAAACAAAGGTGCAAAAAAGAAAAGAGGAAAATGGGGCTTTGGGTACGGCGAGATCTTGGTGACAGTATACAGCCATCAGCTGGGCGATAGTGCCGTACGACGTCGCGCACATGAGGAGACATGAGCGCGTGGGAAGATTACACTAAGTGCGAAAACATTCCCCCCTTGAACGCGTTTGAATCCGTGACCTCCCACTTGCTGATCGGTGATCCAATCAACTCTGATTAGCAAACGTGATCTCGTGGAGGTGTTTTATGCAAGGTTTTTAAAATCGGATCGTACAGGGAATCCTTTTGGGTTTGATTTTCGGGTCGAACGGTCCGACTGTTCAGTCTAAATGGACGATCCATTCTAATAAAAAAATAACAAAAACAAAAAATAGTCAAAAATCACTGTCTAAATCGATGGTTCAATCATCCGGGTCAGTAGTTTTCTAATCCAATCAACATTTTTTTTTTGTCAAAAAACAGTTTTGGGGTGAAATGAAATCAATAAGGTGACCGACTGGTTCAGGGTTTTTCCAATTAGGTTTTAAAAACACTGTTATTAGGTGAGGTGACAATTTTTAGCCATTGGATATTCTGTGTGTGTGAATGAATTCCTATCTAACGATGTTGATGAATTTGGTGGAAACTGAATGCCAATACTAAGGGGAAGGGACCCATATGGATCCCCTATATGGCTATATCAGGTCATTAAGTCCATACTGGAATGAACACATTTTTTTGTTGGGTTCATATGAGGCCCATGAGCCAAGTTCTCTTGGGTGGTGGGCCTACATTCCATGGACCACTTCACACCCTGGCGGGCCTGGCCTCGAGGTAATGCTTGTGGCACCTGAAATGGAGTCTCTCTCTCTCTCTCCTTTGACGTGGAGTTCTACCACTACAAGAAGACTAGGTGTATTTTCAACAGTCATTTTAAGCAATCTTTAGTTCTCTCTCTCTGAACCAACCCATTGAGCCATTGACTGATTCTCTCTCTCTATATATATAACGATTATAGAAGGAAAGAAAAGGGATTTAGACTGTAATTGATTGTGAAGAAAAGAAGTTAAAAGGGAAAAGAGAAAGAGCTAGATTGGGCATATAGTTAAACTGAAATACAACCGTATGCAAAAAAAAAGAAAAGAAAAAAAGCATTTGATTAATCATTATACTGGGAAGTATAAGTCAATTGTCCTAAAAACTCATTATTCTTTTTAAAGCAATTCTATGGTATCAAAAACACTTTTCTCATAACAATACCGCAAAAGCACACCGAGTTGTAAATATTTCACCATGAGCAATTTAGTTGTATACCTGCTATGGGGGTAATGTTACAACATTAATTTTTTATAATCAACTGAGTGGTGGGTGAATTGGTAAGTTAGCTGGGTAGTTGGAGCAGTTATTCAGAATTGAATCCCACTATATATTTTCACCTACTTTCCAGAGTTATTAATGTGTTGCATTAAATACCAAATAAAAAGCATTTGAGGTGCACACTTATAAAACTCATATTGCAACATATGATTATTGAAAAATGCACATCTGGAATTTGCACTCTTTCTGTTATGATGAAAGGGCAACAATAAAATCTCATTAGTATATAAGAGAATTAAGGCAAGTATCTATTTTATATAATACTAATATAAGGGAATATGTTATACATGCTTAAAATTAAGGGTAAAGATATTAGTTAATATTATATGATTACATTTATCTTTTATCACTTGCATGGAACCCAAAGTAAGTATATGCTTATAGTATAGATAGATCAAGGCATTGAATATTATATTCATTAGTGTGAAAGAAAAAATGTTTTGTTTCGTTTTTTATTTAGACCCCGCTTGGAAGGAATACAAATACAAACATGCATAGTATAAATACATACAAATACAAGGTTTTGCACTCTACTTATTTGTACTTGTACTCCTTCCAAACTGAGTCTTAGGTTGTGTTTGGTTGCAGTGCAAATTTATTTGTACTAGTACAAATGCATGGGTGTGTTAATGTAAAAAAAAAAAATGCAATCTCTTGCTTAATTTTGTTTTGGATTTTACTTTATTCTGCTCCATGTCTTAATCTACTTCATTTGCACTGAAATCAAATAAAATAAGCTACAATTTAAAACAAAAATAGGTCAGAATTTACATTCAAATCATTTGCACTGCCAGGGTTTTGCATCAGTGCAAATTTATTTGCACTGCAACCAAACACAGTCTTAGGAGTTCATCGAGTAAAAGAGCAAAATGAAATCAATGAATGTTAGTTACATGACAAGGATTGTGAGAAAGGGTTCAAGAACTTCTAATTTAACAACGGATATGACAGTAATCAAATTGAATGCCGGGATAAGATTTTATAGCCAACCCCATATAATTGGAACAATTAAAGTTTAGATAATGATGATGAATGTAACTAACATAGAGCCAAACTAATAAGAGAGGCAGCCATTCAATCTTGGGCCAAAAATGGGTGACAGTTTTTGTGTTTAAATATGCACCGGCTTTAATGGTCCACACAAGTCAGAAGCTTGGAAATGCTAGTTCAGCTAATTAAAGTTGTTTTTGGATAAGCTTATCAAAGCCCCAAAGCATAAAGCTCCAATTTTAGGCTTCTTGTTTTGTGACTTCAAAATATTTTGGCTTTGGATTGTTATGTTTTTTAAAGTAACAGATTTTATCAACTTTTTGGCTCAATTTTAGTTCCCACATACCAAATGGCAAAAGCTCATCCAAATCAAACCTAAATCACAATCTTGAATAATATTAGCATAGGTGGCTCATTTGGCAGAAAATATAGCAGGAATGAACTAGCAAACCTCAATAATTGCTTCCACGGCTTTGCTAACCCAATAGAACCATTTTATTTAGCCAATCAATCAGACAAGTATGTATCATTTGGCAAGAAATTCATAAATGGTGTTGGAATCCCGTGGTTACATAATAGTTCGCGCTTGGTTTGATGGAAAATAAGAGAGAAATAGAAAATCTAGGAAAACTTTCTGTCAAGTAAACACAACATTATGGTATTTGTTGTTAGATCCTCCAATAGGAATGCAATTTTGAGCATGTATATTAGACAATGCCATTAAAGAAAAAAAAAAGAATATAGACTAATTTACACCGCAGTCTGTACCTTGAATGTGATTTCTTATGGGACTAATAGGTATCTAGTAGATCTGAAGTGTCATGACTCATTCACATTGCTCTTGTTAAATCACAACCTTGGATGCATTTTTTATGGGGTTAATTACTTAAATATGCGTTATGGTTTCACTAAAATACTTAGGGTCCATTTTTTTTTATTTTGGGAGGGGAAAAGTCGGCCAATGAGATTTTGGTTTCCATTAACTGTATGTTCTTTTTTTCAGATTTTATGTGGGGTTCATGAAAATTTTATTTTCTCTGGGTATTACTTATCCGAGTAATTGATACTCATCTCCCAAGTGGGTAAGTAACTTTCTCAATTGGGGGAAAGTTGCCAACATTGAATGTGACAAAATTGTCCCTTTTAATAATGGATTTTTATGGCTAAAATGGTCCTTGTCTTATTTACCCGAGAAATAAAAGAATATTGGTAAATGCATTTACTTGGGTAAATAACTTCTCGGAAAATGAATAGGGCCTTAAATATACATCGTGGCTTCTTAAACCACTTAAATATGCATTGTTAAATCATTTGCCACTCAGATTTAGGGATGGCAATTTTACGAGAATTTTCGAGTATCCGACTCGTCCTGACCCTAATAGGGCCCGTTTATCAAAACCCTATAGGGTTTGGGACCAGTTTGGGATTTTAGATTAAAACCCTATAGGGTTTGTGTTTTGACTTTAGGGTATTCGATACCCGATACCTGGGATGCATAAATATGAACCTATTATATTATATATCATGCACAAATTTATAAATTTTAAGTACTAAGATAATTATTCTCTTATTAATATTTTATTTGTATAAATTTCTTGAGATTAAAATCATCATTTGATGTAAATTTGGATTTTATAGATTGTTTATTTCAATTAGTTATAAAACGCTAATTTTAAATATTATTTATTTTAATTTTTAGTTGGAATTGTTAATCATATATATGTATTGATTGTTTTAATGAACACAAAAGTTAATAAAACCTATTTTATTTCATTAAATAACACAAAAGGTGACGGCTTAGTGGCTTAAAGTAGTGCTAAGAGATTTGGCGCTATCATTAATTGATCTAGGTTCAAGTCACACTATAAGCATTAAGAAACTTTTATTTAGTAAAAAACCTTTGGTCAAGGGGTTTAACGGGTTTGGAACAGGACAATTTGCATGGGTACCCTACCAGTTGCCATTCATACTCAAATTGACAAAAAAAAAAGATAAAAGGACAAGAATGGCCTTAACTGTTTATTAAATTTTCAAATCATGTCCCTCCTCTTCTCTCCATCTCCCTTCTTCTTCTTCTGATTCTTGGCATCACTCTATCACAATTTTCTGCGTCTTCACCATTTACATGTTCATCTTCCGGTTCAATGACATCTAGCTCTTCTCTTATGTAAAAGATATTCTTCTCTTATAAAGGAAACCAATAGCTCTGATACCAGTTCTAAATGTTTAAAACTATGCTAATGGAACAGTGTATTCAAGCATAACAAACATACAAAAGCAGAAATTTAACATGCAGAACTCATAAAGTAGAAAATGGAAGAGAGATGGAGAGAGCACACCAGATTTACGTGGTTCAGCACTATGGCCTATGTCCACGGACGTTCAACAACAAGAAATCCACTATAGAAGTTTCTAATAGAGTTATAATGGCTCTCCTTCTACAGCCCTTCTTTTTCTCACGTTCATGTGCTTTTCCTTCTTGTTTTCTTCTTCTCACTCTCTCTTTTTCTCAAAAGACAAAAGACAACAAGAGAGGAAAAACCCTAATAGATACCAGCCCTTGGATCTTAGTTATCTCCAATGGCTGAGATTACAAGACATAACACAACTTACATTTATAAGATTTCCCAAAAATACCCTTGATGAAACCTCATAAACCCAACACACCTCATTCATAGTCCAAGATTCTTGGGACCTATGATGATAAGATCTCACTTTAAGGCTATGCTTGATTTAAAGGAAAAGGTAGGGAAAGGAAGGCTGGAAGAGAAAGGTAAGGAAACCTATACAAGGTTTGTAAGGGTTTTCCTACCTTTTCCTACTTCAAACCAAACACATCCTAAGCGTAGCAATAATTGCTAACCTGTCTTGCACTTGTGGCTTCTCCATTCAATTTGTAGCTAGCTTATCATCCATCACTAGTAGAGATGCTTCAAAGTTGCTGGGTATCATTTTGGTACTCTTGCTCTTGTTTGGAGGGGTAAATTTGAGATTATGAAAATATTCAACGGGACCCTAAATGTTTCCTTAACGGATGGCCTATGGGGCCATCTCACAAATAAAGCTATCAAACGGGTCGTGCTGGGTCGAGACGGCACAACCCATGGGTTGTCTCAAGTCGTGCCTCCCCCTGGGACTTTTTTTATTTATTTATTTTTTTTTTGGGGGGGGGGGTCGGCCTAAAATTGCCCACAGCCCGAGCCCCCCTTGTAGACCCGTGCCACAAGTCTGAGCTAGGTGGGCTGCAAGCCATGCCACATGTTTGAGTCGTGCCTTGGGCTTGGATCAAACAGGGCCAAAAAGGCCTAGATTTTTTTTTTTGATATTTTGATTTTTTAATTTTTTTGCTAAGTAAAACTAAAATACTTAATTTTCCTTTGGAAATAAATTGAAAAAAAAAATAAAAAGCTAACAAAGAAATGAAAAAAATACTTACCAAAATACAAAATGGATAATAAATTGAAAAAATATGAATTTTATTTCATTTAAAATATAAAAAATTTACAAATTGAAAATAAAAAATTACATTGTTGAAAAAATAACAAATAATTTAAATAAAATTGAAAAAACTACTCCATCTCCTTGACTTCAATCATTTGCTTCATCAGGTGTAGTAGTGGCATGCCTTCCTTTGTCTTATAATTTGTCCTCAACATCCAACAAATCTTTAAAGTAGATGTCTTTTTCTTACTTCTCATGGAAGAGCAAATGTCTACCCAAGTGGCTAGTACCACACTTGCTACTGAAGCTAAAGTCAATCCTATATTTTTAGCAAATGACACTTTTTCCCTTCCCCTCAACCTCCTCTATTTTAAATACTTTCTAAATGGGGCTAGTGAACCTATTGTTGGGGAATTGGTTTCAGGATGAGCTTGCCATTTTTTAATTCTAAAAAAAGTAAAAATTAATTTAATTACACTTACCTGGATAGTTGGATTACCGGTTTAAAATCTCAACTTGATTTCAACAGTTAAAGCCACAAAGGCCAAAGCCTACTAAATTGCTAAGTGTATGACACTATGACAGTATGAGATGAGAGATTGAGAGAGTATGAGATAATGAGATTTGAGAAGAGAATTCAGATTGCCCAAAATACCCTAAAAATTAGCTATTTTTTAATTATTGGGAGGGGTATTTTGGTCATTATAAAGTCATTTATCAATTTACCCAAATGCCTCCAAAGTCCCAAAGGACCCAAACTAGCTGTTATATTATACGATATAGTTGTTGAAGGGGCATTATTGTCTTTTTCTTTCCCCTAAAGCCAAAATACATAAATACCCTCCCTATATAGCTATTTATAGGCTTATAGTTGTTGATTGAGGGGGTATTTTTGTAAAAACTCCCTTAAAAAGTTGAAACTAGCTGTTTGGGGGGGGGGTCCTCCAAGAGACCTAATGGCTAGTTTTCTCAAACGGGCTGCACTCAGCCCATTTGCGGGCCCATAGGTCGGGTCATACCGTGCTACAAATTGGGTCATGCCAATACATAGGCCACAGGCGGCACGACACGCATAATGTCATGCTGGCCCATGGTCCTAAAACCCCTGGCCCAACACGACCCATGTGCCATTGTGTCATGCCGTGCTGAGCCAGATTTACACCTTTACTCACAAGGTATATCGTAATTTTGCAAACATAGGGTATGCCTAATATAAGATATATTTAAGTAATTATCCTTGATATGAATTAAGAACCATCTTGGAGGGGAATGGAGGATTATAGCAAACAGTTATCAATGTATTAAATGCAAATGCCATCGTTAAGAAAATTCAACTCCCCTTGGTAACAACTAAAGTGGCTGAACTGAATTGCTAATTGCTTTGACTTTTAATAAATAAGTGATTAAGAAGGTTGTGACAAAAACAAAATGGCAGGTCTGATGGGCAACTCCTTTAAATAGCTCTGTTGTAGCCAACCAAGAATGGATGGTGCCTAGAATCTTCCTGATTTGATCCTCCAATGAACTACTCCTATTTTGAAATATTTTCTAATTCCTCTCCTTCCAAATACACCAGCATACCACAGCTCCACCATTTTTTATCCTTTTCATTTAGAATTCGGCATCGGTCAAGGCAAAGCTCATTCGAGCAGCTTTTACTACTTTGTATTGAGAATATCTCCATACTTATGTGCTTTATTTCATGGGGAGATATTCCCAATGCAAGGTTGCAAAAGGCTATTAGAACGGTGTGGGCACGGGTTTGCCCTAACGGAAGCCGATCTCTCTCATTTAAACCCTTCACTTTCCAACAGAATAAATGATGTGATAGACCCTCTTGTTTATCACTTTTGTTAAGAGTTAGGGGTCCATTTCATAACAACTGACGTTGTTGAATTGAAGTGGATAAAAAAATTAAGTAAAAAAATATTCAATAGTATATTAATCTACTGATCTAAACAACTTTAGTTTCAGGCTTTCAGCCATTAAACCCCCCTGTTTGGGAACATTTATTTTAACCATAGGGACCAAACAAAACCCTGAAATAAGTTCTTATTTGCGCTTGACAAAAGCCACAAAAAAGTGCTTAAAAAATAATCCTCAAATTTGAGCTACTTTTAAGCATTTATTGAATAAGCGCTTTTCTTGTTTTTCCCTTCCAATCTTGTCCACCAACTTTTGGAGTATTTCAAGGTAATTCTCCTAATAGAAACATGATATGGAAACCCTATCTTTTCTCTATTTCCTTCCCATTCATCTCTTTGAAGTAGTGAAGGCCACCAACGGCAGAGAACCGATCCAGGTTTGTTTCTACTTGGATTTTCCACATTTTTTCGTTTCCTTTAATTCTCTCCTCCCTATGCACGTGGCAATTCTAGATGATGATAATGATACTAATAATGTATCCAAATTCTTCTATTAACATTATATATTTTTAATTTTTTGTTTTTTATTATTAATCGAATGTGGATTGAAAATCCACATCTAATTACCTAAACGCCCCATCCAAATACGTGATAATCGGATCGAGTTGTGAAGTTTCAAATATCAATGATAGGCCTACTTGCTTGGATAGATTCTTCTTTTTGTAATATTTAATCTTTTTTGTGTATCTTTTTTCTTTTGCTCATTTATCAAAAAAATTTAAGCTTTAAATAGAGGAAATTGAATTGGGTGAAAAGTAGTAGTTCAATTTACAATTTAAACCTCATAATTAAATAGGGACTAAATTAAAAAATGAGTATTTTAATCAAAAGAAAGTTTCACAATCTTATTCATATATTTTAATAATAGTGTAAATATAGAATTATAGATGCGTTTAGTTTTTTCTATAACTTTTTTGTATTTTTGTGTGTAAAAATAATTCTAATATGTCATACTTACTTTTTTGTTTAATTTGATAAATATATGATATTATACTTCTGCCTAAATGTTTTTTGAAAAATTTATGTATTTTTCATTTTTGTATTTTTATATTTTATTAACTTTTATTATTTATTTATGACATTAAAGTTAACATGTTTAACCCAAAATTTGAACTATTGATCTTTGTCAAACAGTAAAATAATTTCATTTTTGGACAGTTCTAAATTATGTATATCATTTTCATTACCAATAAAAATAATTCTTGTTTATTGCACTTATTTTTCTTAATTTGATTAATCAAAATATCATAAATGTGTCTAATTTTTTCTACAGTTTTTGTAAGTTTCTATATTTATTTCTATGGAAAATTTCACTTTAGCACCCTAACTTTCAAATGTGTCAAGTTGGGGGTAATGTCATGTTAGTACCCTAACTTTCAAATGTGTCACTTTGACATTAACTTTGGGGGTAATGTCATGTTAGTACCCGAACTTTCAAATGTGTCACTACAATACCTAAACTTTCAAAAAGTGTCAAGTTGGTCCCTGTCGTTAATCAACCGTCAATTATCTGTTGAAAATGTCAAAACTACCCTTCAAAAGAAGACACTGTTCATTGTCTTCTACCTTGAGACTAAATTGGTTATCTTCAAAGAAAAAGAGAAAAAAAACATGAAATATGATAGAGGGAAATAATAACTGAAAGCAAAGAAATAACTAAACAAGAATGTGTGTTTCAGATAAAAGGTAGAAGACAATGACTTCATTAATCTAGAATCTCAAACACCTCAACCGGTTCAGTCTTAAGGTGGAAGACAATGAATAGTGTATTCTTTTGAAGGGTAGTTTTGACATTTTCAATAGATAACTGACAGTTAGTTAACGGTAGGGACCAACTTGACACTTTTTGAAAGTTTAGTACAGTAGTGACACGTTTGAAAGTTTGGGTACTAACTTGACATTACCCCCAAAGTTCAAGGGACTAAAGTGGAATTTTTCCTTATTTCTATTTTAAAAGTTTTATTACCTAACAATGACTTTGTAGGTAAATCAATTTGATTCAAATGGTTGAATTACTTAGCCACCACTTGGATTAAAAATGATTTTGTTTTTAGTCAGTTTTAAAATATATAGGTTTATATTGTTACAAATATTGACACGAATCTAATTTAATAAGAGAAAATGGGGGTTAATAATTTAAGTATAAGACTTAATGAGAGGGGATTAAATGAGGTGGGAAGTAATAATTGAAGTTGTATTTTCAACCTTACCGTTAGAGATGGACTAAATACACAACTATGAACATTTAAGTAGCCATTAAAGTTAGCATTAAAGTTGTAATAAAATGGCCTTTATACCCTCTCAAACAAAGAAGTAGAGGGTGTTGAAATGTTGTTATTCTGTATGTTTAGTACCACAGGGGTACTTTGGTACTTTCAACCTTTTTAATTTCAAGTTGTGTTGCCCTCGTATAAATAATAAAAAGTTGGCACTGCCAGCACCTTTTGTGACTCCAAATCTCTGTCTCTCTTTTCTCTTCCTTTCTTCCTTCTTCTCCTCTAAATAACATGGTATCAGAGCGGGACTGTGAGATCTGAAAGAAGAGATTGATCAAACCTTTTCTGTCTTCTCCCTTCGCCAAATCCAGATCTAGATTCATTGAAGATCTAGATCCGGATTCAGATCAGACTGAAGTACTCTCTCTCTCTCCTTTCTTTTTTTTATTTTTTCTGGTCATGTGCCAGAACAGAACTTGTAATAGGTTTAGACTGTTAATGTGAGGCAAGCAGTCCCTCTTCTTTCCTTTTTTGTGGGATTGGCTGATCCTTGTAACAGATTGTAGGTCGGTGATGACCTTTATATGCTGCGACAACATCCTTCTAGTGAACTTGTAGGCCAGGGGATGACCTGTATATGGTGCAACAGCAGCCACACTTGATTTGTAGGTCAAGAGATGACCTGTATATGCTGCTACAACAGCCATACCTGATTTATGGTAGGCAGTGATGACCTGTGAGTTCGGTAACAGCAGCTGTTTTTTGTTGAAGAACTGAGATTTAAAAGAGGGGAAAGGAGGGGAGTGGTTGTCACTAATTCCCTAGTGAAATTTTGTTTATTGGGGTGTTCGGCGGCTTCTATTTGGTCTTTCTTGTGTTCAGTTGAGTATAACCTGAAGTTGTGATTATGAGTGGTGAAGACTTTACCACTTTTGGAGTCTCCTCAATGCAGAATGGAACAAGTGGGGGTATAGATTTATCCTTCCCTATGGCTGTTATACCCCTCGATGGTCTGAATTATTTAGAATGGTCGAGGGGGATCAAGTTATACATTAATGCAAGGGGGAAAATAGGGTATATAAATGGGAGAATTAAAGAAACAAATTCTGAGAGTGCTGAGTATGATAGATGGAGCCAGGAAAACAACATGGTTATGTCCTAGCTTTTGGTGTCTATGCAACCTCATGTGAGAAGAAACTTTATGTGGACTGAAACAGCTTATGAGATTTGGGAGTAGGCAAAATTGATCTATTCTGAACTGCGTCACTATGCAAAAATCTATCAGTTACAGACAGAATCATCCACTTGTAAACAGGGGGAGAAGAACCATTCTGCGTACTATTCAGATTTGACCTCCATCTGGAAGGAGTTAGATCACTATTAGAGTGTAGATTGGAAGTGTGATGAAGATGCAAAAGCATACAAGAAGCTTGTTTCCCAACAGAGAATGTTTGCATTTCTCCTTGGTTTAAATCCAGTATATGAATCCATCAGAGTCCAGATCCTAGGCAGCAAGG
This sequence comes from Nelumbo nucifera, assembly GCF_000365185.1. The sequence goes on along the minus strand of NW_010729143.1, from coordinate 2,213,925 downwards.
ATCTTCCCTCTGTCTAGGAGGTTTATGCATTACTACAGTTGGAATAAAGTAGAAGAAATTTAATGAACAATTCCGGAGGGGATGCAGTTGTGTTAATAGCAAAAGGGAATGTTACTACAGGTAGGGGAAATTTTTTTAAGAAGGTGGGCCCTCAAAAAAAGGTGGAAGACAAAGACAAACTATGGTGCACCCAGTGCCAAAAACCCCAACACACCCGAGAAACATGTTGGGATCTTCATGGGAATCCCAAAGGGCCCATGAATTAAGCAAGAAGCAAGGTTCAAACCTGAATAAGAAGTCAGGACAGAAAGGTCCAAGAAAGTTCACCACAGCAAATATGGCTTCTCAGGAGAATCAGCTCCCTACTATTGTTATGTCTCAAACACACACTTCTGGTTCTGACCCAAGGGAGGGTATTATCAATTCCTTCCGTGACCATTTGGAACTCTATGGTAGAGTAATTCGTCAGATAGATTCTTCTCATCCTTCAACTTCATTTACGTCTACATCAAGTAACTCTGTCACCATTTTCCATGTATCATCTCATCCCCCTGACTCTCCTTGGATAATTGATTCTGGAGCGTCAAAACATATGACTGGTAAGTCCACTTATTTTCATACCTACCACCTTCTCTCAAGAAGAGACAAGGTGAGACTAGTTGATGGTTCGTATTCTACAATAGCTGGTCAATGAACCATTTCTCTTCCCTTTGGCCTCACCCTGACTAATGTCTTACATGTTCCAAAATTCCCGATTAATTTGTTCTATGTTAGTAGTATCACTAATTCTTTAAATTGCTCAGTAACCTTTTTCCCTTCTTATTGTGTACTTTAGGATTTGGCCTTTAGGAAGACGATTGGTAGAGGACGTATGGTGGATAGACTCTATGTGCTGGAGAATAAGGTTGGTCTTACAGTCATGGAGTCTAAGAGCTAGTGTAATACAAGTCAGGTCTATTTATGGCACAGTCGTCTCGGTCATTTGTCTTTTGAGTCTTTAAAATTTGTGTTCCCAGAGTTGTTTAAGTCAGTGTCAATGTCACAGTTTACATGTCAAACTTGTCAATTAAGTAAGTATTGTAGAACTCATTTTTCTTCAAAGAATAATAAATCTGAATTTCCTTTTCATATTATTTATTATGATGTTTGGAGCCCTGTTACTTTACTGTCCGAGAGTGGCTACAAATATTTTATTGCCTTTATTGATGATTACTCCAGATACACATGAATATATCCCATGCGAACCAGGGATGAAGTACCAAAAATTATCCAAGATTTCCACCGAATGATCTTCACCCAATTTCAAACTAAGATCCAAATTTTTCAATCCGATAATGCAAAAGAATATTTTCATAATGATCTCACCGAATTCTTTGCTTCACATGGATCACTTCACCGTAGCTCCTGTGACCGAACACCACAACAAAATGGTGTTGCTGAAAGAAAGAACTGACACCTTTTTGAAGTGGCCAAGGGTTTACTCATCCATATGAATGTCCCAAAGCGTTTTTGGCTTAAGGCAGTCCTTTTTGCTACCTATCTCATTAACCGTATGCCCTCTCGCTGGTTAGAGTGCAGAGCCCCACATCAGCTTCTTTTTCCCTAGGCTCATCTTCTTTCTATTTCTCCTTGTGTGTTTGGTTGTCGTTGCTTTGTTCAAAATCTGGCTCCCACCCATGGAAAATTGGATCCTCGTACTATTCCTTGCATCTTCTTGGGGTACTCCCTCACTCAAAAGGGGTATCGATGCTTTGATCCCATCTCTCGGGGATATTATGTTTCTATGGATGTCTCTTTCTTTGAAAGTGAATCTTTCTTCCCTATTTCTCCTTAGGGAGAGTGTAGAAATGAGGAGAAACTAGTTCAGTTGCCTCCTTTTCCCAGTCCTCCTCCCTTTCATGTTTTCTTTCGACGTCACAGAGGCCAGCCAAGTCAGAGAGCTATGGAGCATCCAAAAACTATACCACCAATACCATCAAACTATCCAGGGGTGGATCCTTCCTAACTAGGTACCTTGGTTCCTGATGAGGGTGGATTTGGCCCTCCTATGAAATTGTGACACCTGGCACCTCATGCCAATTGTGCAGCCTCTTGACTACTAGACAGCTCGAGCTCGTCATAGGCAGCTCGCCACAGGCAACTCATCCTTAGCCTGGAACAGGCGCGAGCTGGCTGCCAAACACAGGCACCGACCTAGCTGCCTAACATAGGGGCCAGCCTGAACCCTGAGGAGCTCACCACCGATGCCCCGAGCTGCACTCTGAGTTAAGTTCATCCCAGTTCGTGAACTAGAACAACAAATTCACTCCAGGCCCAAGCAAGTGGGCCACCTCGAAGACAACTTGCCTCAGGCAGAATCATCTCAGCACGCCACCAGTAGCTCGCTACGGGGTAGCTCAGCATTCTACGAGAAGTTTCTCATCTAACAAAGTCGTACCTGCCAGACTGCTCTCGCGTCCCTCGTCTAGCGGCGCAGCGCCTGTCAATTCAGAAGGCTGCTCCCCTGTCTCCCACCTGGTGGCGTCGTGCCTGCAGGTTGTCTCCCAACTAGCGGGACCGTACCATGCAACGGTCTTTGTAGCCCGCCTGCTCTCGGCCCTGACAGTAGACCTATTCATGGGCCGAGTGGCCCGATCCCGACCCCCGGACGGGCTTGAACATGCTTTTTGGCCCGCGGGCTTAATCTCAGGCCAAAAAGCCTAGCCTGCATAAAATTCGAGCCGGGCTCGGGCTTTGCCAAAATAGCCCAGCCTGAGCCCGGCCCCGCCCGACCTATAGTTAAACCTAAGAAAAAACCCTATGTGATGTCCATTTGAATAATTTTTTTGATTTGAGAAGGTTGTTGATTCACTTGTAGGCCCATTGTTCATTTAAATAGGGGAAAAAAACATATGAATTAAAATAGATAATGTCTATTTGAATAGGGAAAATTTTGAATTTCTTTTATTAGGTCGGGCTCCGGGCTTGGGCCCAAGTTGTAGGCCCGTTGGTGAGCTTAGGCCTAACATTTTTCTGTTAATAAAGAGTCAAAGCCCGGCCCGAGCCCGGCTCGGCCCGGCCCATGAACAGTCTACTTACGGCCAGCCACTCCGAGGTACGACCCAATAGCGGATTGCCACAGCAGGGATTTGGGATCAGCCCCTCCAGACCTGCCAAAATGTTAGTATATAAAGACTCCAACCCCCAGGGCTCGAGGTATCGCATATTCACCACTCTCTAGCTTTCTCATATTCTTGCAAACTAATTCTCTCTTAGCTTGCTACTGAGTTCTAACTTAAGCATCGAAGAGTCCCCGCCGAGTATTCAACCCCGGGCCCCTTCGCCCTTCTTGCAGGTATCTCTTGCTCGTCGCCAGCTAGAAGCCTCGTCACTTCCAGCTAGGAGTGGCCGGATTGCGCATCATCAGTTCCCATTGATGTTCCTGACCCTATTGCCATTGATACCTCTATTGTTGATGACCTTAACCTTCCTATTGCTCACCGGGAAGGTGTTAGGTCTGACACTACTAAACACCCCCATGCCCCACTTTGTTTCCTATGAGAACATTTCACCTTTCTTCCGGGCCTTTCTCTCTTCCATTGATAGTGTTCCTATTCCTAAGAATGTGGCAGAAACTCTTTTGATACCTGAATGGACAGATGCTATGACGGAAGAGGTTAATGCTTTACATAAAAATGGTACATGGGAACTTGTAGATCTTCCTGAGGGGAAGGAACCAGTTGGGTGTAAATGGGTTTTCATAGCAAAACATAGGGTTGACGGCACAATGGAGCGGTATAAAGCTCGTCTAGTAGCAAAGGGGTTTACACAAGCATATGGAGTGGATTATGCAGAAACTTTTGCACCCGTTGCTAAGATGAACTCCATTAGAGTTCTTTTCTCCTTAGCTGTCAATCTTGACTGGGAACTTCATCAACTCAACATCAAGAATGCATTCTTAAATGGTAACCTTGAAGAGGAAGTATACATGGTGCAACCCCCTGGTTTTTGGGCTCAAGGTAATGAACAGAAAGTGTGCAAGTTAAAAAAAAATCATTATATGGCCTGAAACAATCATTGAGAGCCTGGTTTAGTAGGTTCCATGTAGCAGTTCAGCAAAGAGGATACAAGCAGTGTCAATCTGATCACACATTGTTTGTGAAAAGTGGGGAATGAAAGATTGCAGCACTGATAGTATATGTTGATGATATAGTTATCACTGGTGATTGGAATGATGAAATTCAAAAGTTGAAGAGTTTCCTTGCTACCCAGTTTGAAGTGAAGGATCTAGGTCCTCTAAGGTACTTCCTTGGGATTGAAGTGGCCTTCTCACAAAAGGGTATCTTCATTTCCCAAAGAAAGTATGTCCTATATCTACTCCAGGACACAAGAAAATTGGGAGTGAAGCCTGTTGATTCCCCTATTGACCCTAACCACAAATTAGGAGACTGTCAAGGTGAACCCATTGAGGATGTGAAATAGTTTCAGAGACTTGTAGGAAGACTGCTATATTTTTCTATGACTCGACCAGACATTGCTTATGCAATCGGTGTTCTTAGCCAGCTCATGCATACCCCTAAGACTACTCACCTTGAAGCAACAGAAAGAGTTCTCAGATATCTTAAGAAGTTCCTAGGTGTAAGCTTGTTGTTTCAAAAGCACAGGCATTTGAAAGTTGAAGTGTACACCAATTTTAATTGGGCAAGATCCTTGAATGACCAGAAGTCAACAAGTGGCTATTGTACCTTTATAGGAGGGAACCTAATTACTTAGAGAAGCAAAAAGCAGAATGTGGTAGATAGGTCTAGTGCTAAAGCTAAATATCGGGCAATTTCTCATGGAGTGGCAGAAATTATGTGGTTAAAGAATTTGTTGAGTGAGTTGGTCTTTCTAGTTGATGGACCTATGACTCTTTACTGTGATAGCAAAGCAGCCATAAACATCGTTGTTAATCCTATGCTGCATGATAGAACTAAGCACATCGAAATTGGCAAACATTTCATCAGAGAAAAGGTTGTCACAAGGAAGTGTGTACTCCCTATGTCAGTTCTAAAGACCAACTTGCAAACATCTTCACAAAAGGGTTACATCACTTGCGACATTATTACCTATGGGTACTTTGGTACTTTCAGCCTGAGGGGGAGTGTTGAAATGTTGTTATTGTGTATGTTTAGTACTGCAGGGTACTTTGGTACTTTCAGCCTTTTTAATTTTAAGTTGTGTCACCCTAGTATAAATAATAAAAAGCTAGCACCGCCAGCACCTTTTGTGACTCCAAATCTCTGTCTCTCTTCTCTCTTCCTTTCTTCCTTCTTCTCCTTTGGATAATAGAGGGTAATTTTAGTCCAAAAAAGGTTTCTCATTGCATTCATAGTGTGCACGTGCTTTGCATGGCAATTCTACATGATGACAATGATACGAATAATCTATCCAAAATCTTCTATAAAATTCAGGTATTTTTTAAATTTATTTTTTTTTGTTTTTCACTATTAATCAGATGCAGATTGCAAAATCTGAATCTCATATGTAAACACCTCTTATTGGGCTACAAAGTTTTGGGTGTTATTGGTAGGCTTACCTATTTGGCTGGACTCTTCTTTTTTTAATGTTTTATCTTCATAGTGTATATTTTTGTTCATTTATCAAAAAATGTAAGATTTAAAGAGGAGGAATTGAATGAGGTGAAAATTGTTGTTCAAACTACATTTTAAACCTCACAATTAAATAAGCATTAAATTCAAAAAATGGGTATTTCAATCAAAACAAAGTTGTAAAATTTTATTCATATTTTTAATAGTAGTGTAAATATCGAGTTATAGATGTGTTCAATTTTTCTATATTTTTTTATTTATATGTGTGTAAAAATAATATTATTATTTACACTTGTTTTTTGCTAATATGTTAAATATATGATATTATACATGTATAAATATGTTTTATTTGTAAAATTTATTCATTTTTTTGTGTAATTCTAGATGAAAAATAACTTTGTGCGCACGTGGTGAAAAAATAGTATAGATACATAGATCTAATTAGTACCATTTATCGGCTATACTATTATTTTGTGTAATATTATATAGGTTTTAATATATATGGGATTATATTGTTAAAAATATAGACATAGATCTAATTAGTACCATTTATTGGTGAAAAATAACTTAAATGGGAGTTAATACCTTTAAGTATAATATTTCATGAAAGGGTTAAATGAGGTGGAAAGTAATAATTAAAGTTACATTTTCAACTCTTACAATTAGAGGTGTAATAAATAAACAAATATTGGCACGCCATTAGCTCCCATTGGCCGCACAAAACCCATGAAAACCACCCCTAAATCAAAGAAAGAATTTCACCAAACAGGAAAACTTGACTGAACATCCATTTCTTTGAAAGAATCTTGCCTATTTCAGTGAAATAACTCTGCTCAATCACAAGCACTGTAGCTAAGCGAATTTCAGACCCCCCCCCCTCCATTTTCTCTATAAATAGAAGTCCAGCTCGAGCTTGAGAAGGACTTGAGGAGAGACCTAAGGGGGACCGGATGAAGAAGAAGGACCTAAAAGAGATAAACCTGAGAGAGGTTCCTAAAATAAAAAAGAAACCAAGGAGGAAGAGAGATTTGCCAACTTCTGTGATACATCCATTATGCTCGTAATCCCAAAGTCCTTGAAGCTTATCCTCCAAACTCAACTCAGTCTAGCTCCTACCTCACTCAAGTTCCATTTGAAGATCTCTTAGCTGTTGGAAAACTCCCATCAAGGCACATGCCAAAAGGTAAGTTTTTTAGTTTTATAGGTTGCTTGAAGTTCTAAAATGTCAAAGAACCATCAATTTCAATTTCTTCTTGACTGAGAATATAGGCAGAGAGGCGAGGGCCTTAGGGAAATCAGTACTTAGACCCGATAACATCACCTCAAAATCGGTCGTAAGAGAATCTGAAAGCATGTTTCTTCGGATTTGATAAATTCTTGTAGCCGTCTCTGTTTTTCCCAAAAGAAAACTAAGCCTGAACAACTCCCGTATTGGGCTACTACAACTGCTTGAAGAGAGGGGTGCTAATGCCTTCCCTCTCCCAATTCTTGGAACCCGAAATCTCCCGGTTGTGTGCCTTTCCTATGGAAGATGGAGTCACTATCGAGGACTTAAATCGAGCTTTTCTAACCTGAAATGAGGGTCCATTTCCTCTAAATAATGGGTGCCGACTCCAAATCTTTTGAGCCGGCCATGAGCTTCCCAGAGTTTACAGATGGTTAAATTGCTTAGCCACCATTTGAATTAAAAATAATTTTGTTTATGAGTCAATTTTAAAATAGATGGGTTTATATTGTTAAAAATATTGACACAGATGTAATTTAATAAGAGAAAATGGAATTTAATAATTTAAGTATAAGAATTAATAAGAGGGGATTAAATGAGGTGGAAAGTAATAATTGAGGTTATATTTTGAACCCTTACCATTAAAGATGGACTAAATACACAATTATGGGCATTTTATTTGCCATTAAAGTTAGCATTAAAGCTATAATAAAATGACTTTTATATGCTTATTTTAGAATAAACATAGAAAAAGCACCTCCCCAAACACTTATTCAAATAAGCGTTTACCTCCCAATACGCTATGATTGGAAATGCATCATGCCAGTTCTTCGTATTGGGTCGATACGGGCATGTATCGGTACGGATCGATACACGCTACGCATGACACACAAACACGCATATGCGTGCTCTTCTATTGGAAAAAAAAACAGTTGCAAGAATTCAAACCTACATCAAGAAGCAAAAAAGAACCTAATGTCCACGCCTGTAAGCTACTACGCCATTCTATTCTTTGTGGTCATAAATAAAAGAATAAAAATTGTATTTTTCTTTATTACTTAAATGCAATTCAAATAAATAATATATATTACGGTTAGCTTTAACTAAAAATTAAAAAAGTAATATTTAAAATCATTATTTTATAAAATAATAGAAATAAATAATATATTAAATCCACATTTATATCAAATATTATTTGAAACTCGAAAAAATTATAAAAATATAATATTAATAAGGGAATAATTATTTTAGTACTTAAAATTTATAAATTTGCACATGATATTTACATTACATAAAATCATATTCATTATTTAGAAAATAAAACCATTGTTTACAAAATATTCCAGAATATAAACTTAAATTGAATCTATCAAATCTACTAATCTACATTTATACTAGAAAAAGATTTTTAATTAGAAAAATATAGGAATAAAAATATAATTAATAATGGAATAATCATTTTAAAAGTTAAAAATTATGAATTTGCATATGATATGCATCTTAGAAATTTTAATAGATTTGATATATTTTAAGTTGAGATTATACATTTTATAAATTATTAATGGATAAAAAAAATAAAAAAAAGTCAAAATTGAACACTGGCCCGTTCTGACAAAAAAAATAAAAAAAATTGAAAAAAGTCAAAATTGTTCGAACGGTTAACTGGCCGGTTCAACGGTTTTGAGGGAAATGGGAAAATGGAACCGGTCAGATGAGGTGACCGGTCCCAGTTTTTCCGGTCCGGTCCGGTTTTGAAAAGTTAATAGTATTTGTATGATCTATGATGATGGTTCAAATTTTGGGCCTGACCCACGCTTTAGGCTGGAGGGCTCATACGGCCCAAGATGGCCCGTCTTTTTTCTTAGCGTCTTCTGGCCTCATGCACTCCTGGCCCTGGGTAGTGAACGTTGTTCATCTGGTACTTATCTACTGGACTGTTGGATAGCGCCGTTGCCCGTTGGTGTCTTCGAGGTCGAAAATGGCGGGAACTCTTCAAACCCTAGCCTTCAGACCTCCGGTGGTGGGTATTACAGTTCCCCGGCTTCGTAATCCATTTCTTTCAGTAATTCACATCCATATGCACGGTTACTCTGTTACTTCTAGCCCCAATTTGTTACTTCGTCGGAATTTCCCCTCGACTTCACGGACTATCAGAGCCAGTGAAAGATCTGATCAGGTATATAGAATTGATCTCTATGTCTTTCTGAGATGTGGGTTTAACTATCTTCTAATTGTACTTTTCTCTAATTCGCTATTTTTATGCGTTTTCTTCTTCAGTGCTGTTTTCAAGATCCCGTCGTAGAATTGCATCTATGACAGTAGATTTTTCACTTTTCTTTTCCAAAATCTAAATGGTTAAGTTTTCCGTGTCTCAGTATCATGTAAACGCTTGAAAAGGGTGTATTGTTGAATGGAATACTGGTTGTATCTCAGGTAAATGGAAATGGAAATCTACATGCTAGGATTCCGGATTCAGTACTTCTGCTAACTTGGGTGAAACCAATACTGAGTTTTGTTGGATCAAACTTCCTTCCATTAGGTAATCATTTTCCTTGAATTGGGTAATTGATAATTTTTTTCTTATTATAACTATTTCTCTTTTTATTTGCCTTATTATTCACAAATATTCCTTGGGAGTAACATGCCAGTATTTGTAACATCTCACCATCAACTTCATTTTGTAGTTGTGGTTTCACCGTGTTTCCATTTAGTTTGTTCTTTATTTATTTCATATTATTATATAGTGTGAGGTCTGTATCTGGCACACCCTCGGAAGACCTTGGACAGCCTGGACCAGCACTGGATAATGACCCATTTCATAGTATGAGATGGTTTTCCTTGGCCCTTGTACACTGTATTAAGTAGGACAGCTAGTTGGGTTGCCCGACTTGAAGAATTTCAACTAGATCAGGCTTAGGTTAGGATTTGGAATCAAATTCCCAACACAACCCAACCTAACCCAAGGTGCACCCCTAGTATTAAGTATAAGCAACATGAGATAGGTAGATTTAATTTTAACTGTTGTAGTTATGTAACGATGGCACCTCAAGGTTGAAAATTGATGCTAATTTATCCAACTTGTTCAAAATGTCTTACACGTGATTTCAGCCAAGAATATTTGATTAAAACTAAAAATAAGTGAAGAAAAGTAGCAGGACCAGAAGTAGAAGACATAAAGGAAGAAAGAAGAAGAAGAAGAAGACAAGAGAGAACTGGGAGAAACTGTCAAATTGTAGAAGACTGGAATGACCTATTTCTTTTGAAGTTGCTCAACTATTGAGGATCACAATTACAAATCTGCCCCGTTCAAGTGGCAGTAAAATAGAAGGAAAAATAAGGCCCAGATCAGGCCCATAACCCACTAACATAACAATAGAACTAAAGCCTAACATGAACAACTCAACAAGAAAAGAAAAAGGCCCAATAAAGGGCTGACGGATCTTTCAGCACTCCTCCTCAAGCTGAGCATATATATTAAGCATGCCCAGCTTGCTTAAACAATGATCCAGCTTCACTTGGTTAACTCCTTTGGTGAAGATATTTGCTATTTGTCCATCTGTACTTGCAATGGGAAGGCATACTTATTCTAAAGTGACCTTCTCTCTATTTTATTTTATTTATTTTTTTGATGAATGAGCGACCTTCTCTCTAATAAAGTGTTTGCCCACCTCAATATGCTTGATTCTATCATGTTAATCCGGATTATGAGCAACACTAGTTGCAGATTGGTTATCACAGTATAGACAAATAGGTCCATCATAAGAAATCCCAATTTTGTTAAGCATGTGTCTCACCCATAACATTTTTTTTTGAATGGTAAAAATAAATTTTATTAAATAAAAACAGATACAGACAATAGGTGACAAGATGGCACCTAGCTTACAAAACAAAACAAACTGTACTAAGGCACAACCCAGAATAAAACTGAAACAAGTTACAGCTATTGAATTTCAAACTCCATACTATCCTTGCTTTCCTACTTCCCCCTATTCTGGCCAGGCAGAGAAAGTTTCTGCTTCTGAGCTTGGCTGAATAACTCTTTGCCCGAATAATGAGGATTGAGGAGTAGTAATTCCACATAACTTTTGCAGTCTTGCAAGTAGAGAATAAATGTAAGGTAGTTTCTTCTTCCGAACAGCACATGACACAGATTTTTGCTAAATAAAACCTCTGCTTTTCAAATGATCAACTGTTAGGATGCTATCCATGGCAACCAACCAAGCAAAAGCTTCCACTCTAGGTGGAATGGGATTCCCCAAGATCCCTCCCTTAAAATCTGAAACCTGCTGATCCTTTAACAGAGCTAAGTAGAAAGATTTCACAGAGAAAACCCCATTCTTACACTCTTTCCACCACAATCCATCCCTTGAAGAAGACACCTCAACTTTCTGTAATAATTCCAGCAGCTGAATACATTCTTCTGTTTCCTGCTCCAGCAGGGGTCTTCTGAATTTGTTACACCATACAATCTTTTCTCCACTCACTTCAAAACATTGATCAACCTTAATCTGGTGCTCAGACAACCTGTAAAGTTTCGGGCACACTTCACAAAGCTTCCCTACTTCACACCACTCACCTTCCCAGAATCTAATCCTTGACCCATCACCCACCTTAAATCTTACTAGATCTTTAAACTCTTGATTGAACAACATTATCCCCTTCCAGACACTCACTCCGTAAGAGTAGGAAACCTCCCTTGGCTCCCATCCAAACCTCACCAGCCCATACTTTTTAGCTACAATCCTCCTCCAAAGATCCTCCCTCTCCCCTTCCAGCCCAAATCTCCATGACAATTTATCCAACAAGGCCTTATTAGAAGTTTTGACCCTTCTAATACCCAACCCACCATAATTTTTTGGCCTACAAATCTTGTACCATTTCACCAAATGAAACTTCCTAGCACCACCTACTCCTTCCCACAAAAAGTCCCTTTGAATCTTCTCAAATTTTCTGTTACCTTTGCTGGAATCTTCAAAAGATATAAATAGTAAATCGACAGGGTTGAAATAACACTTCTAACCAATGTGATTCTTCCCCCCAATGATAGGTATTTGGCTTTCCACCTCTCTAGCGGTCTAGTCTCTTCTCCACTCGTTCTATCATTGGCCTCCAAAGTCCAAACCCCTGCTGCAGTATCTTTAGACCAATAGACCCTACCGGAATCCCAAAGTAAAGAAAAGGTAGTTCCCCGTTTTGGCATTCAAACACTGCAGAAAAATGGTCCAACTCCTCCTTCCTTACTTCCCCCATAACATATTTGAAACACCATGCGTCATGACTTTGTATTCAGCTTCTACACTAGACTAAACAACCATAGACCGCTTCTTGCTCCTCTAAGAGGTGAGATTACCGGCTACAAGAGTACAATAACCAGGTGTTGATCATTGTCCATCAATGGATTCTGCCCAATCTGCATCAATAAACCCTTAAATCTTCATGTGCTCATGACTAGAGAAAAGAATGCCTTTGCCTGGTTGACTTAAAAATATGTGTAATTACTCATATATTAATATTTGGTAACTTAAAAAACGAAAAACATACAACATGCATGTAAACACATATGACAACCTCTATACTTGTTAAGCATGACATTCATGTCAGTGTTTCAATATTTTAATTTTTCTTTCAATTTTATCTATTTCCTCACAAAATATTTTGCACAGCTCTTGTTAGTGCAGTATCTGTAGGGCTTGCAAATCCTAGACTTGGTTGCCTTGCTCACAAATATTCTCTGTCAAAATTCAGCACCTTTGGTATATTCTTCATCTCAGGTAACTTTTTCAAATTATTACTTATTGTATCTGTTGTATTCTTTATACTTGTGTTATTCTTGTACAACATTTTTTTAAAACCTTCCTTATTCTTGTTATAGGGTTGATGTTGCGAAGTGGGGATGTTGGTGCAGCAGTTCAAGCATGGCCTGCAGGGATATTTGGGCTAGTATGACTTCGAATTACTTGTGTGCCTTATGTATGTCATGGGTTCTTCTTCATCTGTTTTCTTTCTTTTCCTTTTAATTGTTTCACACACACACACACACTCACACTCACACACACACCGACACATGTGTATGAATATATGCATTCCTTCTCATAGTAAGTCTTTCATCTCTCTGATACTTCTGTAACTAGATGGGAATGGTGTTTCCAATAATTATTTGGCAGTTTTATGTATGATTGTGAATTTCTTAATGCCAATGGTTGTATTTGTTGTTTCAAGGTGATGAGATGAAAGCATAATCTATGAAGGTGTTTTTACTTGTGCTAATATCATCTATCCCTGTGTAGTTAAGGGGTTTGTTTGTTGATGACAAAAAGCTTTTCTTGTTTAGGGTCTTAAGTACTGATGTTTTTGTTCTAGTGGTAAGGTTGGTTTTCATTTGGTGTGGTGTCTTTGTCCAGTTGTTTGGTCTTGGTGCAGCTGTGCCAAAAAAAGTTGAGGTCAAATGCAATTTTTCGTCCGTGTTCCACACTAAGGATGACAAGAGGTGTCTTCCGCAAGCAATCCATTGCAGATATTCTTTGGTTTTGGGGCTAGGTTTTTGTACTGTTTGATGGCGTATATAATATTCTGGTGGAATACGATGTACAACAACAGTTCTAAGCTCTACTGTGTAGGATGCAAAGTAGGGTGTAAGCCTATTCCCCCAACCCCCTTAGTTGGGGATTTCCCTGTGAGAGAAATCTGGTGTAAGCCTATTCCCCCGAAAGTTCAAGCTCTTTGTTGGGAAATATTCCTTGGAAAGGTAAATACTTGTGATATGTTGCAGAGAAGAAGGCCTTATGCTTGCCTTTCTCCTCATTTGTGCTCTCTATGTAAGGAAAGTGGTGAGGCCCTATCTCATTTATTAATATCCTGTTCTTTTGTGCATCGAATTTGGCAATTCTTTTATATTCTCTTTGGCTGCAAGTGGGTTCCCCCTTAAGATGTGGTAGGACTTTTTTACCGTGAATTCTTAAGACAAGCTAAGAAAAGAGGGATGGTAATGTGAAAAGCTATGAAGGCAGCAATATGCTGGGTGGTGTGGGAAGAAAGGAATAACATGATCTTCTTAGAGAAGAGTAGAACATTAGGGGAAGTGATAGGCAACATCAAGGTGAAAGTAGCTCATTGGGTAAAATCCTTGGACAACTTTCAAGTCTTCTCAATCATGGACATTCTAAAACTTGGACTGAAGTAGCACAGTGAGAGACAAAGTAAGGATGGAGTGGAAACCACCAGAAGGTAATAAAATCAAACTGAATTTTGATAGGAGCTCCCTTGGAAATCGGAGACTCTCAGGTATAGGAGGGGAGTAATCAGAAATTCTGAAAGGAGGATATTGGCTTTATTCTTAGGACCAATTGGCACGGGGAATTCACTAAAGGCTAAACTATTGGCATTACTACAAGGTTTGAAGCTAGCTAAACAGCTGGTATTCAGGCATATTGAGGTGGAAGGGGACTCAAAAGTGGTCATTTCTTGGGCTGCAAACAACAACCTTACCCCTTGGACTTTCAAACATGTGATTAGGGAAGTGGAAAAGATTGCAAAGGAGGTTGAGGCTGAATTCAAATGGGTCAGAAGGAGTACAAATGGGCTAGCTGACTCTCTAGCCAAACAAGGGGCAATGAGACAGCAATTATTTTGGGCTGCACTATAATGAGGGACAGAAAAGTGTGCTTAAATGGGATCAACATTCCCACCACCAAGCCGTATAAACTGTTCCAATCTGAACTTTAAATAAAATACATGTTTACTAATCAAAAAGAAAAGAAAAGCGGAGGTGTGGTGTGAGGTGTTCCACTATCTAGAAGTGTGAGGTATAGTTCAGAACATAAGAGGTGTAAGCCTCCCGAACACAACTTCTCCTTAAGAGGGGGGCGGGTGAGGAGGAAGGGGAGGAAGAAGAATAGGAAGGAGGATCTCATTTTTCTTTATTTTTAATAAAAATCTTTTATATTAAGAAGAATGAAGATGCATAATACTAATTGAAAGGGGGGGGGGGTCTTGTTGGGAGTGACTTTCAGTTGGATAAGTACGACAGCTAACAGCATTGCAGAAGCATTAGAAAGACAAGGGGCTAACATGACTTCTATATTTTGGGGATCCACAGTTGGGGAGCATGGGAACATTGTATCCTGACAAAAGGAGAAAATTGGATGGAGCTGTGAGTTTCAGTGCCCTTGTAAGTTGTAACCATGGGGTGCTTTTGGCACTAAGACTACTGCATATAATCACTATTCTTTATCCATATATCAATACACATTTCAAGTTATCCATCAAGAAAAAGGATCTATTGTCATCTGATTTCTCTTAACTCACTATTATCATGTCCTTGTGTTGTATGCTGTTTATGATTATCATGTCCACTCTGTTTCTTAGTACTTTGTTGTAGCTGGTATAAGTTTTCTTAAACATTTTGCTTACTTATATGTGCAGGGTTTGATTCTGTTATTTACTCCCTTCTTCTCAAGGCTTGTTTTGCAACTTAAGCTGGTTCCTCAAGAATTTGTCACAGGTATGATGGCTGGGTTTAAATTCTATAGTTTTTTTCCCTATCTTAATTAGAGTGAATAGTAGTCTCTTAGAGTTTACTGGTAGATTATGTGAATTATTTACTATGTTCTTAGCTTCCTACAGGATTAGCTATTTTTAGCTGCATGCCAACGACATTGTCAAGTGGTGTTGCATTGACACAGGTATGCTAGTTGCAATTTTCTCTCTCTCAATGGATTCCTCTACATATTTAGCTTTGTGTTTAACAAAGACTGCATTTTGCTTCAATCCAGCTTGTTGGGGGGAACTCTCCTCTTGCTCTTGCAATGACAGTGGTTTCTAATCTGTTGGGCATTTTAATTGTAAGCTATTTGAACTAAAGTTACATTACTTGCAATTCTGAAGCAAATGTGGTATTTTACAGAATATGCAGGTACACTAGATCTTAGGGTTTTTATTTTTTTATTTTTTTTGTATTATGTACAGCAAATTACAGGGGAGTCAGGGGTGGGGACATAGCATGATGCAAGTGAGGCCTACTGGTTATACCACAGAGAGCCTGCAGTTCTGCGGGTTTGATCCTGTGCCTCTTATTTTGGAGGGACACCAAGTGACCATCTAAACTACTTGGTCACTGGCCACTAGATCATAGATTATCTGTGTAATTCTTCTTTTTTCAAAAAACAAATGTATATTTTTACTTAATTGGTAATACATTAGCTGTCTAAAATTATGTATAAGTAAATTTGTATCAATATTGCATGTTGAAAGGTTTAGAAGAGCTAGAGCCAAAAAGGACATAGATTGCAGTTGATAGTAATGTTTCAAGAGTCCATAGTGTAACAATGGATATGGCACTGGACAGAGTGGGATGGTGGTGAACTGGGATTCATGTAGCTTACCAATCTTAGTTGGGACAAGGCTTAGTTGAGTTGAAGTAAATTTGTATTCAGTAAAAATAAGGAAGAATTCTACTTTACCTTGAGATGCTTTGAGCATTAAATCTAAGGAAACTTAATAAAATTTATGCCAATTTTTGTAGGTTTATAATATTCTATCTAATTGTAGATTTCTGCATGAAAAATTTACATGTGAAAAAAAGAAGCTTTAGTAATATTCAGCTCATCAGTGAAATGATTCCATTTGTACTATTTTAACATAATGGTCTATGACCCACAGATGACTTAATTTTGAATTGCTTCAACAAATTGCATAAATTTGGGTGCCTCAATGTACAGATTTTAATTACAGGGTTGGCCATTGCTCATTCGCATGCTAAAACTCAAAAATATTCTAATATAATATGAGAATGGGGTTAGGGGAATGATGCTAACTCTTTAGAAAATGAAGAGTGGGACGACAGGTGTTTAGTTGGCAATTTGGCATTTGGCAAGTCTGAGGAAGAGATTACTTTTCTGATGCTGGTCAGGTGTTTAGTGCCTCTGGTTCAATGAAGTAGTTTGATTCACTTCACTGGATCAACTAATGGCAGTAGTAGTGGATGGTTTGCAGGTAGAGTAGTTGGGAGGGGAGAAGAAGATGGAGGAAGTAGTGGCTATGAGGAGTTGGTGGAAAATTTGAGGGTGCTGCTGAATAATTTTGTGGGAGTGATAGGGCTGAGGATAAATTGGACCAAAAGTGGAATTGTAGGGGTCAATTTGGACGAAGGAGAACTAATAAGATTTGAAGAAATCTTGGGGTGTGAGATCAGAAGCTGGCCTATTAGTTACCTAGGTTTACCCTTGGGAGGAAACCCCAAGTCAGTTGGTTTCTAGAAACCAGTGTTAGAAAGGTTTGATAGGAAGTTAGCCCTTTGGAAGAGGAATTACATTTCGTTGGGTGGAAGAATAACCTTGATTAGAGCCACTATGGCAAACCTCCCCACCTATTTCCTTTCAACTTTTAGAATCCCTTCTAAGGTAGCAAGATGCCTAGAGAAGTATATGAGAGATTTCCTATGGGACCCAGGAGAGGAAGGGAAGGATCACTTGATCAAGTGGAAGCAGGTTAGTAAACCCAAGGAACAAGGGGGTTTGGGAATTGGGAACATCCTTTTAAGGAACACAACTCTACTAGGTAAGTGGCTTTGGAGGTTTCCCTTTGAGGGTGATAGATTGTGGCACAAAGTGATCAAAAGCATTCATGGGGTGGCTGGAAATGGCTGGGATGCAAAAGTTTCCCCTCACAGGTCTTCGGCTTCTCCTTGGAAAGCAATTCATGAAATCTACCCTACTTTCCTCAATTCCATCCGGTTTGATGTGGGACAAGGTAATAGAATTCTGTTTTGGCAAGATCTATGGGTAGGGGAAATCCCACTAAAAGACAAATTCCCTGATCTCTTTGCACTATCTAACCTTAAGGGGAAAGCTATATCCATGTTGGGATCACTGTGTCCAACTGGTGTGAACTGGAATTTAGGCTTTAGAAGGGGACTAAGGGAGAATGAGTGTGAATCCTTAACCCGCTTGCTGAACCTCTTAGAGCAGATCCACCTGGACCCTTTGTTGGAAGACTAAAGAATCTGAGTAGGATCTCCAGGCAGCCTCTTTTCTTGCTCCTCTTTCTTCAAAGTACTTGCTTCCCCCAACCCTCTAGGTGGGATTTTCTGTGTGAAAGAAATCTGGTGCAAGCCTATTCCCCCGAAGATCTAAGCTTTATGTTGGGAAGTATTCCTTGGTAAAGGTAAACACTTGTGATATGCTGCAGAAAAGAAGGCCATATATGTGACTTTCTCCTCATGTGTGTTCACTGTGCAAGGAAAGTGGTGAGACCCTTTCTCATCTAATGATATCCTGTTCTTTTGTGCATTAAATTTGGGATTTCTTTGTATTCTCTTTGGCTGCAAGTGGGCTCCCCCTCAAGATGTGGCAGGACTCTTCAACCATGATTTCTTGAGATAGAGAAAGAAAAGAGGGATGGTAATGTGGAAAGCAACAAAGGCAGCAATTTGTTGGGTAATATGGGAAGAGAGAAACAACATAATTTTCTTGGAAAAAAGTAGAATAGTAGAGGAAGTGATGGATAGTATCAAGGTGAAAGTATCCCATTGGGTAAAACTCTTGGACTGCTTTCAAGTCTTCTCAGTCATAGATATTCTAAGAACATGGTTCGAAGTAGCACAATCTTCGAGAGTAAGAGATAAAGTAAGGCTGGAGTGGAAACCACCAAAAGGCAATAAAGTAAAGCTGAATTTTGATGGGTGCTCATATGGAAATCCAGGCATCTTAGGAATAGGAGTATTAAGAAACTCCGACAGGAGGATATTGGGTATGTTCTCAGGGCCGATTGGCAATGGAAACTCGTTGAAGGCTGAACTATTGGCATTACTACAAGGGTTAAAGCTAGCCAAACAACTAGGATTCCGACATGTTGAAGTGGAAGGGGATTCAAAAGTAGTAATTTCATGGGCAACAAATAGCAGYCACACCCCATGGACGTTTAAACATGTGATTAGGGAAGTGGAGAAGATTGCAAAGGAGGTTGAGGCTGAATTTAAATGGGTTCGAAGAAGTGCAAATGGGCTAGCTGATGGGTTAGCAAAACAAGGGGCATTGAGACAACAATTATTTTGGGCTACACTGTAATGAGGGGTGAATAGAGTAAGGAAAAGGGATCAACAATCCCATCATCAAGTTGTATAAAATGCTTACAATTTGAATTTTAGTAAAATACATATTTACTGATAAAAAAAAAGATGGAGGAAGTAGTGGACGTAAGAAAATCAGGGAAGTTGGAGGAGAGATTGAATGTCCTTCGAGCAAGTTTGGTGGGTAGAGTAGTCGGAGAGAAGTTGAAATAAAGGAGTTTGAGAGTTGGGCAAAATTAGAATGGGGAAGAGAAAAGATTTTGGGAGTGAGGAAACTGCACACAAAGCTACTACTGGTAATGTTTCACACCAGAAAATTTGCTAAACAGGTTGTAGAGGAAGAGAAACTAAAGGAAAGAGACTTCAATCTAAGGCTGTATTGGTGGTCACCGGTGGCTGAAGAGCTAGTAGAAGGCAGACGGAAGTGTGTGAAGTGGATAGGTATAGTGGGGATTCCGCTACATGCACGGTGCATCAACACATTCGAGGAAACCACTGCTTCATGCATAAGGCTCATTTGATTGGATGATAGAAATAGGACATGGGAGAAAATGGACATGGCAAGGATATTAGTTGAAGTAGAAAATATGACTGATGTTCCAAAGAGGATGTGCATGGTTTTTGCAATGAATGGTATGACCTAAGGCTGTTTGTTAAAGGAGTAGATGGCACATATCGTAAAACAGAGAGCAATCAAAGGGTGGAGGCGACATCGGGTGAGAGGAGAAGAGAGGAAGAAGACCGAGGGAAGGAGGAAGGAGTTGGAGAAGTCAAAGAAGTTGAAGAGACGAAGGGAGGAGGAAGAAGACGATGAGCTGGCAGAAATATTAAGAAAGAAGTTATAAGTGGAAGACAAGGATGAGTTAGCAGAATAGGAAAGGGGACACATGGAGGTTGATGGGCTTGGATTAGTAGGAGGAAATAGATTTAAAGGGGGGGGGGGGAATAGAAGGGGAAAGGAAAAGTCACCAGTTGGTAACAGGGAGTCAGGCTCAAAAAGAGATTACTGCTTCAATAGGTTAATGGTAAATTTTAAAAGAGGGGCAAGAGTCAAAAGAACAACGAAGGGGTAATCTTGAAAAAACTACCTCATATTCAAAGAAGACCAGTTTCGGCCGCTCGAGTTCCAAGAAACAAGTTTGCAGAGGTCACAAGAAAGAAGAAAAAGGAAACTGGGTTTGGGTGGTGACCAAATATGGAAATGGATATAAGATTAAGATCTAAGATCCTAGGAGGCAAGGTAGACAAGAGGATAGTGACAAGCTCAGCGGTGGAAGGAAATTTGTAGAGAATTGCCACAGAAGGGAAGACTGTGGATTTAGAGAGAAGTAAAGGAACAACAACCCAGAAAACCGAAGAAGAAAGATCCAACAGGCTGAAAGAAGGGGATTCCAACTCACACTTGGAGATAGAAAGTGTTACGAGATTATAGGTTACGAAATTATAGGCTGTAATTATGGAGTATTAGCCCAATTAGGAATACGGACAGTACAATCAGTCTTACTGTAGTTCACACACTCTAACCTTCGGCCAAAGAAGGCTGAGACAAACTGAAACAAAAAACACACCTGTTCAGCACTTGTACGAAGGTGCTAATCTGAACTTGACTTCACAGCATCGAATAGAGGAGTCGGCACCAGCATCTCTCTTCTCCGACTAGGGTTTTCTTGCTATTACGACCGAGAAAAAGAAATCACAAAGGCTGCCGCCAGAAACTGCTAGGGTTTCCCAAAAAAACTGCCGCCAGAAACTACTAGGGTTTCTGCAGAAATAGCCGCCAGAAACTGCTAGGGTTTCTGCAGAAACAGCCGCCAGAGACCTGCTAGGGTTTCTGCAGAAACAGCCACGTCCAAACACTTTTTGAAAATAGGGCAGGAGGGATCGTAGGTCTTTTTCAACCCAGAAAACCTGCTCTGATACCATGTGGTGATTTGTGGGGATTGGGAGAGAGAGAGAGAGAGAGAGAGAGAGAG
>NW_010729143.1:2097376-2161753 GCF_000365185.1 Nelumbo nucifera | reverse complement strand
CACCTTGCTCTGTTACAGCCGAAACAGTAGCAAAATCCAGAGGAATCCCCTGAAAATACACTACAGCCTTGTGGTCGTCAAAGGGAGAAATCTGCCACACCTCTGTGGTCTTCAAAATCTGTAGGACTTCTTCACCTAGTCTCTCCCAATCTTTTACTTTCTTGTTTACCGAGAGGACAAGTTTAATCTGCCAATCCTCTTTAGGTTTGTTCACCCACAATTTCACCAAACCTAGTCTAGCATCAATCTGCAATTTACTTTCTGTCCCTATCTCCTCTCCTGGGATCTCCCTGGAAACTTTCAGATTGCTCCTTAATTTTTTGACCATCTTTCAGGGCACTTTCTCTGTCATTAGTTACCACCATAAACTCCTGAATTGCTTCTGCTAACTGATCCCATCCCGAGGCCTCCCTTCCTTCAGGGAAACAGGTAAACTGCTTCAGCCCCTCACCAAAGTGTTCCTGCACTCCCAAAAACCTCCCGTACTTGTTCTCTTTTCTTTCAGCCACGTACTTCCTGTTCTGTTCCAATAGACAGCACCTCCACTCCCTTGATTTTTCTGTTATTTTAGCTCCATCGAGAACTCCTTGGAACCATGGTACTGCCCTTCCTTCGAGAAGCAAAGAAGCTTTCCTCGATTCTACAATCTTTAGAGAGAGTCCATTTCTAGTCCATATTTCTTCCAAGATGAAAGTCTTCGCTTCCACCTTCAACACTTTCTTCCATCTTTTTGCTCGCAGGAACTGACCTTCCCTCCCCTCTTTCCAAGCTTCCCCCGCTGACCTTCATGTTTTTCAATAAATGCCATAATTTCCTGCTCTCTTTCAGTGAACACATTATTGTCTTTGCCACTTTCTAGGATAGTAGCCCTATTGTACACACCAATGCCTACTAATTCTAGGTCCAATTCAGAATGATTTCGCCCATCCTCATCCATGAAGAAGAATCCTATGTTTCATTCAATGAAAGATCCTTTTAATAAACTCCTCTCCAGGAGGCCAGGTCAAAACACTGCATCATTTCCAATTTGACTTCCTCTTCCTTTTTACCAGAACCAGAAGACATCTCTTCAAAAGACAAATAAGGAGAGTAACTGTCATGTACTTGACCAATATACTAAAAGCCTTAAGATTGTTGGAATATGTCAAGCCATGCTGTTTAACCTTTAGGACTGTAAATACCACAACACTTCTGCAATCAACGTCTCAATTACTCTCACTCTGAGCAGCTCTCACTTTGGCCATAGGGAGCCCTTTTTCTTAGAGTAGAGGTCCAAGAGAGAAGAGTGAAGACTCCCATTGGGAAATCAAAGTAGATGTGTCTCTCATGATGTTGAAGGTATCTTCTCTTAGAAGTTGCAAAGCTATATATAAACCCATCATGGGTGACAAGGAGGGGAAGCTTAAGGGATTAATTTAATCTTGTTGGTGGAAGTAATGACCCTCCACTAGAGAAGTGATTCCTCTCATTATGCTAACAGGTTCCTGAATTGATGAATTGAGGGAGCTGCTATCCCTTGGGTTGAGCATGTCTCCCAGTATCCTATCCTTGTTATCTCTTATTTCATTGTAACTATTAAATTTTATTATCAATTATTATCTTTTTTATCATTTATATATATTTTAGTTGTGAGTCTGAAGCCTATCATGTTTTTTTCCTCCATTCTTGTCACTGACCTGCATCAGTATACCTGATTTTCAATGAATTTCAACACCATTTGGAGAGAAAAAACAAATATGTTGTGCTCATGCATTGCTCCAGAAGTTTGCATATAATAGCTTAAGCAAGTCTTTTAGATGATAGATATGCCCTCACTAAGATGATAATGAAGAACTTGTATATTTGAATTGCAGGATTGCATATAAAATTGGACACCTGGCACCCACACACATTTCAATGTCCATTCAAATGACTGTATTCAAAATACATGCTATAAACCTGATATTGCCTGCATTGTAGGTGTGGGAGAGTATGTTGATCAGAATCGTAAACATTTTTCAATGATTAGTGCAATTCTCCTCAGTCTTGTAAGACTTGAACCACAACCCCTTTCATTCCTTGTCAAGCCATTTGATGATATCAAAATGTTTCAATGTTGCACAAATATTGTAACACTATTTGGTTTATGCATTTAATGTAAAATGGGTACAAAATCATAGATGCTGCGTTTTGTACAATATTTGAATGCACTGTAGTTTGGGTGTCTAGCTAATATGTAGACCTGGTTTTGAGATGAGTTGTTTCCTATCAATTAGTAGGCTTAATATATGTTTGTTTTGAGTAAATAAAGACGCTGATATACTAAATTCTTGCATATAGAAATGGTTGAAGCAAGTATTGATGCTTTACTTCTGGAGGTTAAAGATATTTCTTATCTTCATATTCATACTCTCTCTACCTAAACTATTGAAAGCTTCTCATTTATGAAAATAATCATCTAATTCTATTGACTAAAAGTAGTATTTTTTATCAGTTTCATATGCAATGTATACATAATACAAAGTTAAATAATACATTAAACAAGGATTTTTGTGTAGAAATTTTTGCTTGAGATTTGTATGATTTCACCTCTTTGTTGACACCAAATAGTGGTATTTGAATACCCTTTCCTTATAATTACATATTTTTGTTTGTGCAAATCAATGTTTCAAAGACCAAACCAGATGCTAGACCAAAAAGAAGGCCGGCATTCAGTGCAACCAGCAGTCAGATCCTGAGTTAAGATGGTGTAATTGCTGAAAGAAGTAAATAATAATAATAATAATAATAACGATAATAATAATAATATCTTTAGAGTGGTTGAACTAGACAGTTGAAATGTTTTTCTCAATTGAACAATTGAAGATATCTGTCTATTTTAGGGTGTAATTTGATTCATTATAACTACTATAGTCCAGTTATGATCAATTGGTCAAACAATTTGATTGTATCCTGCTTTTCAGCATTGGTGCAAATATGGAACCAGATAATGTGTGATCAAGTTCTGCATGTTCCATTCAATTCAAATGTGAAGCTTTAATTTTGTAGATTGGCTTTTTGAATAAGATTTTGGTCTTCTAGGGGCTCTTGGATTTGGCCTTCTCTTGTCCAGTTTATCATTAATTTACTTGCTAATTTTTTATTAGGCACCTTCATTGGCTAGGTAGTGCCAAGTCTGAGCACATTTTTACTTAAGATAATCTAGAGTTTAACTATTATGTATGCTATTCCAGGTGCCATGGGTACAGGTGAGCATATCAAGTCCACTTCTGCTAATGGTTAAGCCTGCAGTATTCCTTGTAGCTATCGGGATGGGAATGTATGTTCTCATTCTTCTTTTTGTATGTTATTTCCTGATATTTTTGGATATTAATAGAAATTACTGCAAATAAAAAAATAGCTTGGCTCCAGTTTAATGTACAGTACATATGGTCCCCAACAATTAAAAAATACTTAATACATGTCTCAGGCTACGATACTGTTTTATGAGGGGTCATATATTGTTTACAAATTTACAAATCATTACTACTATGGTGGATCATAACTGCTGATGGACTTTTTGTCCTCTCTCAACTAGTATTTGTCTTAAATGTTTGCCCAAATTTTAGCTCTCTGTGTTTCTAGTTTCAGTTATGTGATACATGGTATAGTTTTGGGATGTTGTCCATCAAAAATAGTCCAGAATGATGCATAGATGTGCTACATTAATGGTGCAAGGACGAAACATCACCAAAACTTCAAGAAAACATCGTCTGTGTTTGACAGCTTAGGCTGCCAACTGGTCTCTCCTTGTGTCACACTAGTTCACCAAGCCATGCATCCAGCACCAATACTGTCATGCCAAGTCTATGTGAACTGACATGTCATACAGGGAGGGCCATGTTGACAGCCCAGATTGTCAAATTTAGACGGCCAATTTTTTTCCCAAAGCTTCCATGGTGGTCAACAGCACAAATTATTTAAATTTCTTTTACCATTCATGTTGCACATTCTGAACGATTCAGCTTTAATAAAATTCTCACTGACAATAGTGATCCCTTTCACCTATTGCAGACTCTTGCATCTCATCCTTTTAGCTTTTAACAGCCTTGCAATACATGGTATCTCAGCTATCTCTGGTGGTGGAAAATCAGTCTTTTCAAAGAAAGAGAATGCCCGTGCTCTTGTACTTGTTGCAAGCCAGGTTAGTATCTTCAATTAAATTAAAGACTTCCCTCAAAAATGTAGTTCTCTTGGTTATATTCATAGCTCAGTACTAAACTTGACAAAGCCTTATCATATGTGGTTGGTTACATGAATCCTGTTTTGCTATCCAACCTTAGCTAGGGCCATATTCATTTTCAAACTGTCATAATCTCTAGACAGAATGATTTTATGAAATGGGAGGTTGGGACTAGTTATTCTAGGTCTCACATAGGGGATCTCCTTAGAAGTTAGCCCACCTGGATAACTGTCCAAGCACCTTGGCTGTCATTTCATTTGAACAATATGATTAATGTAGTAAAAGTTTCATTAAGATGTATATACCGTTTGGAGTTGTATAAATTATAGATCTCTTTTGGGGGATCAATTGATTCAATTCTCTCTGTTCATGCAATATGTATTCATCTGTACATGACCAAGTAGTAAATGTGGTTTGACTTTCTAGCTTTTCTTTCCCTAGAAAACCCTCCCTGTATTGGTAACAGTTGTGGAGCAGCTTGGTGGTGCACTTGGTGAATCAGGTTTGCTGGTTCTTCCTTGTGTTGCAGCACATATCAACCAGGTAATTCATTGATTGCTTTTATCCCTTGATTTAGACTTATAATGCACAAACATTTTTACCTAGATAAAATTTTTGGTGTAGATCATTATCGATTCTTTTTTAGTAAATTTCTGGCTCCATAAGGATCGTTCTTCGAACATGGACAAGGAAGCATAAACATGGAAAAACAGGTGAAACATTACTTCAGAATAATGTACATTTGCAATATTTTTGTTTGAAAATTGTTCCGATTCCAATTGTAGTTCCTGTTCCTAACACACCAAAGCAATATTTTTGTTTGCTTTTCAAGATTGTTTTGTAGTTGTGCACTTAATTGCTACTTTTAGCTTTGTTTTCTAAGAATTGTGTTCCTTTAGGCTATGTTTGGTTTGAAGGAAAATGTAGGGAAAGTAAGGGAAAGGTAGGAAAACCTTTACAAACCTTGTATTGGTTTCTGTCTTTTCCTTCCTTTCCCTTTTCCTTCAAACCAAACATAGCCTTAATTATCGGCTGAAAAAAAAATAATATGGTGAATATCAAATTTTGATTTGATTTTATGACTCCTTATGCTACAACAAAAACATATAATTCATATTTGAGTTAAAATTTAACCATAGTTATTGCTTTCCTTTAGGAAAAACAACGACATAAAGCGTAATTTACTGCCTGAATCACATTCCAAAAGCATAATCAAACTTCCCCAATCCCCACCAATGGACCAAGGCTGTAGGAACTAATAATTTGGCCTGGGTTCAGTTCACGAACACCAAGTACTTTTATCAATTTTGGGCTCGACTTCAACTCATCTATTTCCTTTTCTCATATTTGTAGGCTGTAGAATGAGTTAGCTCATGTGCATTGTAGTTTTTACATCCTGTGTTGGTGGGTCCCTTGTGTGGGTTGATTACCCTCCTGGCTGTATTTCCTCGTTGCTAGTTCTTTAGGCTCAGTTTGGAAGGAGTACAAATACAAATATGTAGAGTGCAAAACCTTGTATTTTGTACTATTTTGTATGTATTTGTACTGTACATATTTGTATTGGTACTCCTTCCAAAGGCTCAATTTGGAAAGAGTACAAATACAAATATGTAGAGTGCAAAACCTTGTATTTTGTACTATTTTATAAGTATTTGCACTCTACATATTTGTATTTGTACTCCTTCCAAACTGAGCTTTAGGCTTCATTTGGGAAGAGTGCAAATTCAAGATTTAGAAATACAAATATGGACCACATACAAGGTTTTGCACTGAACATATTTGTATTTGCACTCCTCCCAAATGAAGCCTCAGGCTCCTTTTAGGAAGAGTACAAATACAAACATGTTCGGTGCAAATATAAATATGCAAGGTTCAAGAAATTGACAACGTTTGTGTTTGCATTGAACATGTGTGTTTACACTCTTCCCAAATGGAGCCTTAAATTAAATTTTCTGTGAAGGCTCAGTTTGGAAGGAGTACAAATACAAATTTGTAGAGTGCAAAACCTTGTATTTTGTATTATTTTGTATATATTTGTACTGTACATATTTATATTTGTACTCCTTTGGTCCTTCCAAACTAAGCTGAAGCAAAAAAACAAAAAACAAAAAACCCTAGTCCATACTTTATTCTAAAATGCAGTTGTCCACAGCAGACTCCTCTATTGCTTTCCAAGCCCTCAAATTAGAGATCTCTTCCTTCAAACACATGGCACCCTATTTTTTCAAGAAATAGGATCTAAGAAGTGGGTAGTTCCATTCTCAAACATAAACCTTTTAGTTTAGACATGTGTCCACAGTCTACCCACTTTCTAAGAAAAAACATCTGTTGTGAGTGTAGCTATTTTCATTCTCTCAAAGAGGAAGTGTTCAATTCAAACCCAAACCCACGTTTACCTCAATAAATATTATCAATTATTAGGGTGGTGGGACCCATTTATCATTTTAAATTTTTTTGAGGGATTTTTAGACTGCACCCCACCTCAGAATTCTGATTTTAACTGCAGACCTACAACAATTCAAAATTATAAATAGTTCCAGCTATAACACTCGTACCCGCCCATGAATTGGCATCAATTCCGAGCGGACTCCTAACCCACCTGTACGGTGGAGCTAGAAATTCTAAGAATGGACTGATCAGTAAAAACCCCAATTTTTAATTGTATTTTAATCAAGCGAAAATCTATGATAAAAAACACATGGTGCTGGAAAAGCTTTGACGTATCAAAGCACACCCCTGAATTTTGATTAATACCACCTAATTGAACACATCTTTTGTGATACCAGCCGATTGGCCCTAAGCTTTTTTTTTTATATCATATCTTTCTGGTATCATAGTTGAACCCTTTAATCAAACACAGATTCTCATTTTCTTCTATTATCCATTACAATTAGAAAACAGAGCTGACAAGTGACTCCTATAACCTACAAGAAAAATGTCTACCAATTTTAAACAGAAGAAAGGAATAACTGTAAAGACCTTGGGTACCACCAATTCATGGATTTAATACTTTGGTTTTTGCAACTCAACTGTTTGTGATATATTAAAGAAGACCTGAAACGGTGAAAATTGTTGGTTTCAAAATTGCAGAAGTATTAGACGATAGAAAGGAAGGCTTTTCCCGAACTCACCTCTTTTATATTTTGTCTTTCTAAATCCACCATTGTTGTTGACGTTGAACAAATTTTAAGTCCAAACTACAATTAGAATTTGTTGTTGTTTTTTTTTTTCTTTGAAACAGCCATTTAGTGCATTTCATTCATCAATTAAAGATCAGTTACAAACACTCAGAAATAAGTCATGAAGAACCAAAGAACAACCTCTCACCCAATTGCAACTTAAACCTGAATTGACAGTTAGCTTTGCCATTTTATGCACTTATGTGCAACTTTATTACAAGATCCTGGGGCATAGGAAACCAGAAGCGAAGGCCCTGTTTGGCAATGTTTCCACCTGTTCCTGTTTTCGAGGAAATTTTTGTTTTAGAACAGGAATTTTATTTCTTGCTCTTTAGGAACAACAAAGGCATTTGGCAATTTGTTCATTGAAAATATATTTTTATTCTATAGAAACAGAAACAATGTTTGGATAAAGAAACTATTCTTGCCCGTACTTCGATTGTAAATTTTTCATCATTTCACTGTTTAAGGTAAACAATAGAAGTGAACAACAACTACAAATATAAAGCAAGTAAAATGGAAATAATTCGGCCACTCCCAACAAATGTCATTAGTTTTGATGAATGAACGGTGTTGCTTTTTTGTAATTTGGAAACAGTAGAATATTTGTGTAAGAAAACAATAGAAATAAGTTGTAAACAAATAAAATAAGTTGGAAAGTCGACAATGGTGTTTTTTTTTTTGGTAATAGTCTTGTTTAGGTGTTTAGGGATCGTGTTATGTTGGTCTTTAGTTGCAGTGTGCTTAGTCCTTGGTCTTCAGTCTTTGTCAAGTGTTTCTTTGTTATGCTCTGTTTCTTGTGGGTTTGTTTTGCTCTATTTGTTTTCCTTTTCCCTTCTACCTTTCTAGTTAATGAAGTTTTCTACCAAAAAAGAAAACTTGGTGCAAAATGAGGGATAAATTCCACAGATTCAGTAATTAGGCCTCATAGTGTAAGAAAACTAATCAAAGTATTGCTGTGGGAAGGAGTTGTAGCCAATATTTGTGTCAAATGGAATCCATTGGTATAGATATCTACTAGTAGATATCTTCATTTGGTTTCCTAGAAAAATAAGCAAATTGATTTATTTCATGAAATATGCCAAAAGGCAATAATTGACAATTTTCTTAAACTTGGGTACACTTCTGTGGTCCACCTTGGTCCCATCTTTCAATGTTATAGCAATATATCCCCCCATTCACCAATAAAACACGACACCACTTGAACTTCCTTAATCACTTTGTTAGAGAAATTGCTTCTATCTTGTCTCCTTAGTAATGGGTTTGCTTCTGCTACTTGTACATGTTGGTTTAGAGAGGAAGTTGGTAGACAAATTAGAGGAGATTTTATAGGGTTTGGGAGGTTTAACTTGCACAAGGGTTGGAAGCAACTGGGGTGGAAGCCATTGTTGGATTGTTTGTTTGAGAGAAGACTTGAGAGTGTGTGGAAGGTTGTATATCCATTATCTCACCTTGCTTGTAACGTGTTAGATTCTCTCATTCTGGGAGAATAATTATGTTTTAGGATTTAAGATCTAGCTCCAACCAAAACAGGATGGGAGAAATGCAGACCCACTGTTATCTACTCGTGTCTTAAGCTAGCTATTGTTATCTCTCTCTCTTAGAAGAAGGGTTGGGAGAACTACAGATCAGAGGACTAAAAGATAGAGCATCCACATGTCTACAACAAAGAAATGGCAAGAAGAAAGACAACCATACCTATGTAAATGATTTTGGCCGAAAAAAAAGTTGTCGGAGATGTGTTTCTGGTCATTGACCAGAGTTCACCTCCCTAAGTTATGCAGCGGTAGAGATGAGGTCGAAGAATCGATGAATGAACATCATCATGGCTGGGAGTTTATTATTTTGAGTGGAATGACAAAAATGCCCCTACTCATGTGGAAATGTCGTACTAAGGGATGTTGTGGGAATCGTGTATTCCCAGAGAACGTATTCTTTGAAAACCTTGATTTGTCACTCCCAGTATTCTTTGGGTGCTGTTCTCGCGCTAGAATGACTCGTTTCTTTAGCTTTATTTTTGCCATTTCTATTCCCCGAAAACGCTAGTCGCTAGGAATAATAGAAACGCTCTCGCGAAACGTTATCAAACAGGGCCAAAGATTTCAAAGACATCAAGTGTTAGTAATTGTACTTTTCCCTTTGAAGACGATGGACGCCTCCTGATGACCATTTGGACAGTTAGCTTCAATATAGAAAGATCTTACATCCAAAGAGACAGCAGTCAACCCATCCTCCATGGCCAGGGCTCCAGATTCAAGCGGAAGCGGATAGCATGGAGTAGCGGTCAACCTATTGTCAAATGGTTACATAGAATGAAATGAATAAAAAATTGAAGCGTAAAAACACTCAACGTTTCATGTCAAATTGGTCATTCTTCCATTGGGATTGTGATTTATGAGGATCAATATTAAAAAAAAATGGAAAAAACAGTAAGTTAAAAACAAAAAAAAAGAAAAAGAAAAGAGCAACTATTAACTAACCAGCCGTATTGAGTAATATATTTAATCAAATTCAAGTACCCACTAAAGTATTTAATACATAACACAAAAACTGAAACAAAGACTCGTAGCTGTATGAATGACATGAAGCCACATTTCATCAACAAATAACTGTCAAAAAATTTCTTCATCCTCGATCTCCTCACTGAAATAAACTTAAAAAAATAACTTCATCCTCATTTTACACCATATTACAACGATATTTTGGTCAAAACAATAGGGAAATGGCACACTTGAAATAAATTTAATTATATTTTCCATAAGGAAGTTTTTAAGTATTTAAGAAGCTGGTTTGTGCTCAGATTGACAAGCTTGGAAGATTCAGATCTGAGGCTTGATAGAACAAAAATAGTCAAATACCAATTATTTGACATGTCCAACACTTTAATATCTTAATTACACATATCTTCCATTTCAATAATAATGGCATATTGTTCGAACTCAAATTTAAATTCAATCCCATTAGGGTGGTGCAAATTCAATCCATTTATAATTGGATCAAATGGCATCCTACCTTCCCAAATAAAAACTTCAAATTTAAAGGGTTTTCCCTCGGATAATTGGCATTTTATTTTTCCAAGAAAGAGTAACTAAGAATTGAGTACCTTCTACTTTCAAAGAGAAGTTTTCTTTCTCAAACATTTATCTACCCACTTTGAAAAGTAGTGAGAATAGTTAATTCCACTTTTAAAAAATGTGCTTACTTTAGATACATGATTACTTGTAGAAAAAAGTATTTGTTCCCAAGGATATGAGCCCATATCTATTTTTGTAATTCAATTGTTTAATTTAAATAAAAGAATTACTATAAAGACTTTTAAATTATAAATCAAACCTTGATTTAATTATTTAAATTAAATATAATTATTAGATAGATAATAAATCTCAAATAAAATTAGATTAATACAGAAAACAAAGTTGTAATTGTCCCATACTTAATAGTTAATACCTACGATCAGACATTAGTTGTACGGTTGTACCCCGATTTCTCAAAGTACGACTTTACAAGTCCAATTGAAATTCTCGTTTACTAAAGGGCCCCTACCATCTTCCCTATAGCTGCGTGTCTTCTTCTCTTTGTCCACGTGTACATCACAAATCGGTACATGATCTGCGTGGTCGACACTTATCCCAATAAGAGGTTTCACCAAACTAATACCATGTTTGAGAGAGAAGGGTAAGCTTCAATGTTGATATGGGTTTGGAAAAAGTTTTTAACACTCACAGCTAAACTGACACAACCCTCCTTGGTTCTGCTTTGAGTATATACTATAGATAAGTTTTGGACAGTATGATAAGAGGTGGGACCCCGATATTGAATTTAGACAATTTCACTGTTTCCTCTCAATGCATATATATATATATATATATATATCTTATATTGATACATTTTGATACTATTGTGTAACTTGCATTGACAAGCACCTTCTTTTGGTTTGAAAATCTGTGGGAACTGGAAATCTCCTTAAGGCCAAGGTATTTTTAGATTAAGATTGAGTTCTCCTTAAGTTTTAATTATCAGTTTATCATTTATGGAAATTCACCAAAAACCCTAACTAGTAAACTCAATCCATCCACATGATTTGATGTTTAATGTGAAGTTGAAGTAGGCATGGACCAGCAGGCTCTAACCCTAAAAATGCCAACAAGCCTAGATTGGGGTAAGTCGATAATTGCAGCTGTAGGGGCCATCCCGCTGCAGGTCTGCTTCTAGCTTTCTATATGCACTACTGAGTACTGAGAAAGGACTCTAATTTCTTTTCTTTCTTTTTCTTTTTTTCTCCTACGTACCAAAACATGCATAAGAAAGAAGAGATGCAGTAACAAACGGACCCTACACCTGAACACCTAATGATCTATTATTGTCAAAGGACCAAGAACATCTCCCATGGCCGAGAAGGGATCAATGCGCGCAACTTGCAAAAACTAGTACTTGGAGAGGAATAGAGACAGATTAAGATGGGTAAGGATAGCTTGATTTGATGCCAACTCCCTCAGACTCAGACTCAGGCTCAGAACGTCCTTTTTTTCATTGTCCTCCAACAATCTGACTAATTAACGAAGATAAGACGACAAGCAAAAGGGAAAAGATACCAATTCAAAGTGCAGAAAGCATACATACAAAGAAGTATGTTGTTAACGTTCTACTGAACTTCTAGAGCAATTAAAAAAAAACTAAGTACAGATTTCTAGCTAAATCGATCCTCCCTGTTTCAAAGGAATGAAGATCAAACGTAGGCCATGAGGAAAGAACAGTCAACGAACGGAAGTAGTCCATGCTAAAAATTTATTGTTCGATCAGCAGATAAAGAAGCGAAAGAGATCTTCTGGTGCAACAACTGTAGCTTACACAATCTCAGATAAGCTTTCACTAATATTGAATATATTTATCCCCCAACATCTCTTCACTGAATTCTCTCTTCTTTAAGCTATTAATATTAAGAAAAAGAAGCTATTTTACTTACGTGCTTTCTCAACTGTTACTGAGCAAAATGTTTAAAACGTAAAAGAAGAGTTCTGGTTTATCTTTTCATCTCTTAATACGAAACTAGGATTCTACAGTAGGAAGACAGACACAAAGCTTCGTAATAACATAGCAGCAGATACCCACTCGGCTACCGTGAATCAATGGAAATATAAAATTATAAAATCTGCATTTACCCAATTAAAAAGCGAAACGTGGCACATAAACACCGGCCTGCCCTCTCTGCAATTCGACATCTCTCTCTCAAACTGAAGTACTCTGACAACCAACAGTTTGGAGTGAGTAACCCTCTGAAAAGTTTGTCTTTCTGAAATTCTGCAGTTTGACTGATGTCTCTCTCTCTCTCTCCAAAGACAAATGACAGTGGACCACCGCTTTCTCTCCTAAGCTCTACGGGATGTCAGCTCTGAACTTGTAAAGTTCTATCGAAATATAAAATTATTGCAATCGTGAGGATCATGTTCTGCATAAGAAAAGAAGAAAGCTTTGCCTTCTTGAAAACTTTCACGGCATTATTAGTGTCATCATCTGAAATGCTCTGCAACTTTCTTCATTTATCTTAATTTATCATAACGTTTGGATACTTCTAAGAGACCACTTGTCAGAAATTTGCCCTGAGGAAACAAATTCTAGATTACAATAATACTCCTTTAGCCAATTAATTCAAACCAAAATTCTGAAAATAGATCTATATGCATTCACTCAAATTTAACCGATGGTGGGTGTAAGATGAATGAACATAAGATAGGGGTGTTTTTATATCATATATATAAAATTTAATCTTGAGGGCAGATTGGTTAGTCAGGGATAATTTTGTCATTTAAAATAATAATGGCACATGTAGACGACTTTTATTATTGTCACTAATTGACAAAAACTTATCGCACTTTTAAATACTTAAATTATATCTATCGTTTAACCAAGGTTCAAAGTATCGTTACGGGCCGATATGTATCATTCCGGGACCCTTCCGATATGCCCCTACAATGGGTGTATTAGGGGTCTGACCGGTTCAGGGGATGGAAGGGTCCTAGACTGGCTCCCCTGAACCAGTTTTGAAAAAAAAAGTTAAAAAACAAATATTAAAACGCCCGATACGCCCCTACCGGCGTATCGATATTTTGAACCTTAAGCTTAACAAATAGACAAGAACTTATCCTACTGTTTGCATAATCACTTAAAGTAATACCTTTATAATTTCTGAATGGACAATCATTAGAAACTTATAACATAAAGATAGAAAAGACTACTTTGCCCTTGATTTTTCTTCAAATTTTCAAAATATAACATTTCTTCAAAAGAAAACCGGGCAATCTAACCATCCTCCACCCAGATCTATCCTAACAATTCTATATCTAAAGTCCCAAAACCGTATCCACCCAGATTCCTACTACTTTTGCTTAACTTTTTTGATAGAAATTTCTGAGACTACATCTCTCTACTGAAGTCCCAAAATCAGAATTTCCCATTATGTGAATCTTACGTTTTTATTCTTTCTACCTATTTGTCTATGTTTCTTGAAAGGAACAAAACAACATCAGAGAAACAAAGGTTTGATTGGGAGGAAAAGAAAGGTGTGCATTAAGGTGAAGGATTATGATAGGAATGTAGAGACGAAGATGATGGTGATGATGAGGTGGGGTACATGGGAGGAGTTCTTCCTCAAAGGCGTTGTTCTTAGGGCCTATTCGTTTGCTCTAAAGTCTGGCATCTGAAAGTTCAATAATTATATTAAGAGGTATATTGGTATTGGTGAACTTTTCTTTTCTCTGAATTCTGAATGCAAAGAATGTTGTTCTGAATTCTGAAAATTATCAAATATCCATTTTGACCCCATATATGAGAGTTTTTATTTGTCTTTTGGGGGTATCATTGGAAAACAAAAAGTTGTATGATTGCATTTTAAGAGATAAGAGATAAGAGGAAATGAACAACCATTTTTCTCTTAAAGCTAAAAGATTCATCTTAAGAGATAATAGTTAAGAGAAAACAAACAAACCCTTAGGCATGGGAAAACCACCTCGGAGCTTGAAACCTCCAGAGCTGGAGARGTTTTAGTATCTTCTAACATGGGTATTTCTTTCTTCTTTTTAAAATCTTTAGACATCTAATCAAAATTAAAATTGGATATTTTGTTCCCCCCTTTAATAATGAGTCAATAAATGCATATGTATCGAGTTCTTAGATGAAGAGCCATGTCCCAAATTAGAGATAGAACAATAACCGCTTGTAGATGAATGGTGAGACTCATCGTTAATTCCCCCATCTCCTTGGATCCCCCAATATGTTGGTTGTACCTACCTAGGAATCTCATTTGCTTTTTCATTGAACATCACTAGATTCTCCCAGTTCCATTGAGAGGGAATCTTTGGTTCCTAACGCATGACGAAAACTATGGTTGAGCTTGATATCGTGCAAGTTACACGTCAATAAGAAAAGACCTAGAATCCACTAGGTTGAAACTCTGGTAATGCACTAGAAAATTAGAGAAACTCTGAAGAAATTGTTTTTGAAATTCACTACCTCTAAACAAAGGCTTAGGGTCCCTTTTATAGGCCTTGAATTACAAACTTACTCAAACTAGGAAACCAATTCCTAAGGAAACAAATAGGAAAGGAGACAACTCTTACACCTTTCCTAACTAATCTAAAATAAAACAAACAAATAAGAACTCTACTAAGACTAGGGAACTCAAAAAAAAGAAACAAATAAGAAAGTTGAGTGCTTCCGTGGGACTATGCATTTTCATCATTTCAATCATTTTTTAGGCAGTTTCTTCCTATCCAATTGCTCCATGTATTTATTTGCAAGCTGCTCTACATCATTCCCCTCCATTTGAAAGAAATGTGTCCCTGAGTTAATCTTTGGATAAGATGGACCATTAGATGGAAAGTATTCATACAAATCAACAACATTAAAAGGTTTCAGAGATATTCATGTCCTTAGGAAGATCAACAACATAAGCATTGCTGTTGATTTTCCTTAAGATCTGGTAGGGACCATAATTCTTTGGCTTCAATTTGCTATAGGTACCAACAAGAAACCGCTCCTTACACAAGAACACCATTACCTGGTCTCCTACACCAAATACCTTCGCTCGTTGTCGCTAACTGCTGCCTTGTATGTAGCATTGGACTCTTCTAGCTTCTATTTCACCTCTGCTACAGTAGCTTGGTAATGTTCAGCCATGGCTCTAGATGCGACACTCGTGCCAGAAACATTAGGCAACTTTACCAGATCTAGAACATGCTTGGGCTCCTTTGTGTAGATGATGGAGAATGGAGATCTCCCACTGTTTGGGCTTGTCACCATAGATGCTCCTAATCAAATTGCCTAGAGTTTCGTTTACTACCTCAGTTTATCTATCTGTTTGAGGATGTGTTGTGCTATTGAAGTTAAGTTCAATATTGAACTACTTCCATAAAGTCAACCAAAAGTGAGCTAGAAACTAATTGTCCCAACTAAGGTGATAGACTTAGGCACTCCTTGCACGCACAATCTCCTAGAAGAATAATTTTTTCACATGTGCTACATCAGTAGTCTTGTGGCAAGGAATGAAATTTACCATCTTTGAAAATCGATCGACTACCATGGACACAAAATATACTCCTCTTTGATTTCTGGGGAGTCCTAACACAAAGTCCATAGATAAATCCTCCCAACGTTCTAACGGCACTGGTAGAGGCATGTAAAGACCTGTGTTTTGAGATTGCCCCTTTGTGACTTGCTAGACAGGGCACTTTCTCAAATAATTTTTGACATCCTTCTTCAGTTGAGGCCAATAATACCTTTCTTCCATGCTATTGATTGTCTTGTCTCTGCCAAGATGGTCATCCAAACCTCTAGCATGTAATTCACGAATCACCTTGTCTTGTAAGGATGTTCTAAGGAGACACAACTTGTTTCCCTTGAATAGAAAGCCATCATGTACAAGAAAATCACCAATAAGCTGTCTAGTGATATGTTTCTCCCATATGTTGCCAAAATCCTCATCAGTTTCATAAAGATCCTTCAAGCACTCAAACCCAACAACTTCATTACTTATAGTGATGGGTAGAGTGAAGCGTCTGTTTAATGCATCTGCTACACGGTTCGTAGCGCCAGATTTATGTTTGATAACATAATGAAACTACTCTAAAAAAGTTGTCCACCTGGCATGCATCTTGTTGAGGTGTTGTTGATTTCTAAAATACTTTAGTGATTGGTGGTTTGAATAGATCACAAACTTCTGTTGAATTAGATAATGCTCCCAATTCTTAAGAGCTCGAATAACTACGTACAACTCCTATTCATATGTTGACCACTTCTATCATGCCTCGTTTAATTTATCATTGAAGTAGGCTACTGGTTTACCTTCTTGAGATAGAGCACCACTGATTCAAACCCCACTAGCATCACACTCTAACTCGAAGACTTTGTCAAAGTCTGGTAAAGTTAGTACTGGTGCAAAATATAACCTCTCCTTGATTTCAGCAAAGCTTCTTTTATCCTCTTCTATCCACTTGAACTTCCCTTTCTTCAAATAGTTGGTGATGGGGGACACAATGCTGTTGAAATTTTAGATGAATCTCTTGTAAAAAATGGCCAAATCATGAAAGTTGTGTACCTCCGTCACAATCTTTAGAGATGGCGAATTCCGAATAGCCTAGATCCTTTGATCATCCATATGTATCCCATCAGCACTAATTATATAACCAAGGAACACCAATCTATCGGTCATGAAGTGACACTTTTTTAGATTGACATAGAGCTCATTCTCCTATAGTGCCATTAGTGCTTTCTGTAGATGTTTTATATGATCTCCCATAGATTTGTTATGGATCAAAATATCATTAAAATAGACCACTACAAACTTGTCAATAAAGGGTTTGAGTACCTAATTCATCAGCCACATGAACGTGCTAGGAGCATTAGACAGTCTGAAGGGCATCACCAACCAGTTATATAAGCCCTCCTTAGTTTTGAATGATGTTTTCCATTCATCGCCATGCTTGATACAGATCTAGTGATATCCGCTCTTCAGGTCAATTTTGGAGAACATATTGGATCCTCCCAATTGGTCCAACTTATCATCCAATCGAGGAATGGGAAATCTGTATCGGATGGTRATCTTGTTGATGGCATAGCTATCAATACATCTTCCAGCTTCCGTCCTTCTTTGATGTTAGCAACGCAGGTGCTACACAAAGGCTAATGCTCTCTCAAATATGCCCTTTTTCAGCTCCTCCACTTTCTCTCTTAGGATCTTACTCTCCTTTGGGCTCATCCAGCAATGCGGCAGATTTGGCAAGGTGGTACCAGATATCAAATCAATCTGATGTTGGATGTCACACATAAGGGTAGATGGTCTAGTTCCATAGTTAGGGCCTTGAACTTGTCCAATAGGGATTGCACCTACTCTAGAACTTCACGATCGGGCTCTACCTCACCCCTGATCACCAAAACAAATGTATCCTTGGCCTCCTTGGCATCTACAAAAAAACTTAAGTTCCAACGAAGATATTGAAAGGAAACACTGTCTCTCCACTTTAGAAGCTTTGGGTGCGCCTCCCTTTGGTATAAGAGCAATCATCCTATTCTCCTATTTAAACAAATACATATTTTGTCTTCCTCTATGTGTAGAATCAACATCATATTTCTATGGATGCCCTAACAACACATGACATGCATCCATTTCTACTACATCACACGTGACAGTGTCTTTATAAAGTTTACCCAAGGAGAGAGGAACCTTATAGATTTCTGTCACCTGAATGCCATTCTTGATCCACCTGATCTGATAGGGGGCCGGATATGGTTTTGTTGTCAGCTACAAGTGATTAACTAGCAGCTGACATAAGGGTTATTGTTGGTCCTGCTAGTAGAAGCTCTAGCCTAGGGTTTTGAGCCATCCCTTGCTTGAGTCTTTATAGGTTATGCTCTAGAATGAGATGTGTAGGAGATCTAGACTCAAAGTTTGGTTGTTTGGGCAGGGGTGGAGCCACGAAGTGGCAAAGGGAGCCATGACCCCAGGCTCCTATGCCTTAAAAATCCTCACAATCCCCGTCTATATCCCACTCAAGGTTCAAAATATGGATACACTCCCATATGACAAATGGGTGTATCAGTATTTTATACCACTTTTTTTTTATTGTTTTTTAGTTTTTTTTTTCAAAAATAGGGTAGAAGTGTAGGTCTTAGGCCTGCCTACCCCCTAAAATGTGTCAAACGCCCAATATATATATATATACGTTTGGAAAAAAATTCTTGTGCACCTTACCTCATGTTTTTTTTTTCAAACAATTGAAGTTTTTTCACTATGAAAAAAAGGGAGAATGACGGTTCATCCCAGGGTCAGTTTTTAGGCCCAAAAGTACAGTTGGGGTGGGTGCCAGCTCGGAATTGATGAGGACATTGGTGTATAAAATGTGGATTTTTGACATTTTAAATGTTTATAGCTGTGCATTGGAATTCAGAAATTTGGACCTATCCGATACTTTTCCAAAAGAAATTGTCTATCTCAATTTGACAGCGTGGACACATTAATTCACAGCATGGGCTGTTGAAAGTGAGAAAACTTTGGCCATTGGGAGCGTTATGGGGCATGACAAATTGACACGTTAACCCATTGAATCCCCTGTTCGTCTTTTTGGTGAAAAGAAGATACAGGACAATTACTCTTTTACCCCCACACCCATGGTAGCGTGTCATGCCCAAGAACGTTTCCAACAGCCCAAGTTTCCTGGTTGAAGGTAGGTATCCAAGTTTTATAAGGGCTATGGGAATAACCAATAAAGTGTAGACACGTCAGCCCTCCTTATTTGTATACAAAACTCTTGTCTACACTATTGATTGGTTAAGTATCCCGTGGTTAACGCCTTTGTTTCAGTTATCTGCGCGCCTTTGATTGCAGTTGTAGAGATTGGAAAGACTGAATCTTGGTTTGTTAGAAAAAAAAGAAAAAAACATGACGGGTATATGAGCTAATGACTCATACTTAAATAACACCCATTTACTTAATTAGTACCTCAATTCAAAACAGTATCGTACTGGAAAACAGCAAGAAGTACAGTCACATTGACAACACAACCATACAACCCTAGAAAAAGAAAAAAAAAAAGCTAAAAATTATAGGATAGACATCCTCCATTGCTCCTTCTATACGTTATTGTTCTAGGCTTCTAGTTATAGTTCTAGCTAAGGGGGGATCATTTTGATTTGGGCAAACACAGTAGTTTATTGTAGCAACTTTCTAGTGGATTTGTTGCAGTAGCATGGTCCAAAGGGCGCTCACTTGATTCTGCTTCAACGTCTTCTCGCAGCTGTTTCTCTTTGGGCATTGAAGAAGACAGCAGCCACAGGAAGCCCCAGATCATTCTCCTCTGCGAACTTTCGAGTGCTGAAGTGGTCCCTTGAAGCAGGTGGAGTGATTGTTTGTCTTCGTTTCTGCTTGAAGAGAACAAACACAAACCTGTGGATCCCAATGGTAGGCCTTGGTATCTCATAGCTCACCACCTCTCTTCCTGTTTAATGGAGAACCCACAGTTAGTTTAGTTTCATCCCATTCTCTCTCTCTCTCTCTCTCTCTCTGAAACTTACCGAACGTAGCATCTGTTGTTCCTGGGATGTCCGTCACTATCCTGTAAGAAGGAGAATATAATGCAGGGTGAGCTTAAAATCTGTGGATAAATGGAATACAACAATAAATATAGTTTCTCTTTTTTCCTTCTTGTCTTGTTAAACCCATTGATCTAGAGATCATAATGAACGCCTCTCTGTGTACAGAAGTTGATTAAGGATGCTCCTTGTAATGCTTACACATGTTTGGGTTCCTCAGTTGGATGGTGTAATTGGTACTTTTTGGGTGCTAATCCAAGTTCTTATCAGACAGTGCAGACCCAAGTGACAGAAACAAGTACAAGGAATACTCACTTGCACCTTAAGAGACCCATCACCCACCCTCTCTTTGTAGGTGTAGGTGTGGGGGAGATGTGAAGCAGCATATCATGAGAGCTAGGTAACAAGCTCAATTCTGTTAGAATATTTTCTAGTTCATATTTTGATTGTATATATATGTTACTGTTTCTTCTTTGGAAGGTGTATTTTAGAGTATACCAGTGCAGGTGCTCCATCAGATATGGATCACTAGGGCCAGGAGCATCTGGGTCTGTCATAACCTGCAAATGAAGAAGTTGGATTTGTTAAAAAAAAATATATACATGTAGAAAAGAATGTTAGGTGGTTTGAGTATTATTATCTCAATTTCTGTATATATATATGAAGGAAAAGTCAAAAGAATAAAGAGGAAATATTGAAGAAAAATAACTAAGGGATGTAAAATAATACCAGTGTAAAGAAAGTTCTCATATCACCTCCCTGAACCTCGACCCTAGGTTTAGTGGTTACAGAGGAAGGATAGAACTCGTGGCCATTGTAGACTTGCTTGTTGGAGTTGTAAGTCACAGTCATCTTTACTGTTGGAGAAAATGAATCAAGAACATCTCCAATTACTTTGCCAACAGTGAGAGGCTCTAACAATTTTGCATTGTTTGCCATGACTGAGAAGAGAGAGGACTGAAGGAGAGACTTAGGATTTGAGAGAATTGGATAGGGAAATGTTTCTCTGAAGGCTTGTTACTGGGTATGAGAGTGGAAGCCTCATATTTATAGGGAGCGGCGGAGTTGGTTCTTACTTTGTAATTACTTCTATAAGAAGATTTTTCCTAACTGATGCTTTTGTGAATTTTGATCTTCTCAAATGACGTGTTCATTTGTTCTCAAATGACGTGTTCATTTGTAGCACAAATCAAACTAGTTAATCTAAAAAAAAAGAAAGAAATTCTGCATGTGGATCTACACTAAGCTAGATGACAGTTTTTCTCTTTTTTTTTTTTCTTTTTTTTTTTGTTAATTAAACGAGTCAAAGAGAAATTATTTCAAGCTCCTGTGAGAGAACATTCTTAATATGGGAAAGATGTTTCTCTTTTTCATTTAAGGTAAAGGGAGAGAACCCATTGAGGTGTTGCTGAAACTGCCCAAACTATACACAATAAAGGAATTAGAAATCCGAAAGATTCTCTAACGAGGTTGGGAAGCATAAAGGGACTCCACCACAAATGCACCAACTATATGTGCTCAATTAGTGCTCAGATGTCATTTCAAGTAAAGAGATTCAAGGGAGTTCTTGAAATGGCAAAAGAACAGGTGGAGTTCTATTGATGGAAATGTATAAAGTGCTTCTCTGAGTTCCCACCTCTGGACTTCATTTGATAATTCTAAATGCACAAACTCATATTTCACCTTTTCTCCTTTCTTAGCATAAAGTTTGATTTCATTTTATTTTTTTAAGTTTTTGCTTTAAGTAGAATAATAGGGGTACACATAACCAGTGCTTCTATACATGTTTGGACCCACAACCAGATCATGGCTTTCATCTTGGAGATCTCCTAAATCAAGAAAAAGAAAGCAAGATAAAATTGAAGTTCCTTATGATCAAATCATCTTAGCCGTTCATTTTCCTCTATGAAATGAAATTTGTGTATTTAAATATTAATAACAGTCTAGCATTGTCATGTCAAGTGTAAAGAGGGGTTCAATTTAGATTTCTTTGGGTGATTTTCCCAATTAAATTTAGCCACATGGGATGCTCATTTGGCCAATCAGATTCCTCCATCAAGTCGGTGAAGGTCTGAATTAGCTATAATTCACTTGCGAGCTCATTCCATGTCAGCATAGCCATAACCCATGCACATGTATTGGATCTTTCTCTGCTGGCTAACTCAAAGAAAGTAGGATTTATTGAACATTTTCTAGGCTACTAGTCTATTAGTCTCCTAGCAAAGAGATCTAGACGACCCAGGAATCTCTCATACATGTGAAAGTTCAATAATGGAGGCTTAAAGTTGAAAGAGCTTCATCTGTTTTTTCTACTACTCCATCCAACTCCTTTCATGGGGGGTATCAGAGCTTTATAAGCCCAATATCCCTTACCACATGGTGTAACAGAGACCTTCTCATGTGTCAACCCTACCCTGTTTATCACTTATTGGCTGGAATCCTGGAATGGTCTTGAGAGGGGTAGACTGGGTACGATCTTAATTTTTGACAATCTTTTTGCACAAAGGGATAGACTGATGAACTATACGTAGCACAACCCATTAGGGCTGTCAGTTCATTGGGAAAATTCGATAGACACACCTGACTCAATTATATAGGATTTTGGTCTTCATTATATGTTCGAAATTTTCAATTATAATTGGGTTTTGATCTATTTTAGGCTATGTTCGTTTTAAAGGAAAAAGTAGGAAACCTTTACAAACCTTGTATGGGTTTCCTGCCTTATCTTTCCTTTCCCTACTTTTTTCTTCAAACCAAATACACCCTTACTTGATTCAACTTTCAAGTTGAGCAACACCCATACCAATCATGGTTTTTAAAACTGACCCGGAGACTGAACCGGTTAGGGGTCTAGTTACCGGGTTGAACGGTCCGGCCTTTTGAATTGAACGGTTGGCCTGTTCTGACAAAAAATAAAAAAAAAATTAAAAAACTAAAATAAATAAAAAATGGTCAAAACCGTTTGAACGGTCAGCCTGTTCTGACAAAAAAAATAAAAAATAAAAAACGGTCAAAACCATTCAAACGGTTAACTGCCCGGTTCAGCAGTTTGTTGACCAAAATCAACATTTTTTTGAAAAAATCCGGTTTTGGGGGAAAACAGAACCGGTTACCTGACCTGACCGGTTCCTGGTTTTTCTGGTCTGACCGTCCGATCTGGTCTGATTTTGAAAACCATGATACCAACTATATATTGACATATAGCAAAGGTGCCTCCAGTCTAATGCCTATTTTTTTTTCTCTTTCACCATAAAAAAAAATACTTCTTTTCGTGATATACTATGAGGTCAGTCCACCCTATAAACTTTAGTACAATTTATACAATTTTATGGAGTTTGAAATCAACCCCCCAGTTTTCCACAACGTTCAACAGTACATCCTCACCGTGTATTGGGAACAACTCCCAATGACGCTTCATTATTTCTAGTATTATCATCAGGAGATATTTCCAATATATGGCGAGAATATGCTGTGGGACATTGTGGGAAACTATCTTGTGGGGATGATTTGAACTCAATTTTATGATGTCTAACTATATCATTTTAACAAATAAGTATGTT
This sequence comes from Nelumbo nucifera, assembly GCF_000365185.1. The sequence goes on along the minus strand of NW_010729143.1, from coordinate 2,138,234 downwards.
TATTATCAAATTAATTACCTGTTAAAAATATAGCTGTTAATTATAATCAGGTCTCATGGATCAAACCTGATTGCCCCGATTTGGTTCAGAACTGGCTGTGCATATTTAGTTATCGGGTCATGGGTAAGGTCTACCTTGATCCAAACCAGACCCGACCCATTAACAGCACTACTCACTATATGGATTTGGCGACATGGTTTGAGGTTGAGCAGTTGAGTCATGATAATGTGAAGTTGAATAAACTTGAGATAATTAAAGTTCCAGGGGATCCCATTGACTCAGTAAATTGGGTCTGTCTACATGGAGGCCGGCACACCCTTGTGAGAACACTGAGCAAGCATTCAATAAACATTTCGAAAGCTGACTTACAAATTTGAAGGGTAGGCTGGGGCTATTTATGGGACAGGTGTCCAAAAATTTACTGAGTGCTTATTCAATGTGCCCAAATTCAAACTCCTCTGTATAGGACCCACGTGATGGGTTTGGTGACTCCAACGAGTTTTTGCTGTTCAGTCTAAACGGATGGTTTGTCAAATTCATAAATGGCCAAAACCATTCCCGGGTCAAACGGTTCGACAGTTCGATTGTTTGGGTCAGTGGTTCGTTGACCAAATTAACATTTTTTGACAAAATATAGCGGTTTTGGAGTAAAACTAAATCAATTAGGTAACAAGTTCTTGGTTTTTCTGGTCCAATCGTCTGCTGGTCTGGTATGGTTTTGAAAACATTGGTTTAGAGTTTCTTTTAAGATTTATTAAAACATAATTTCTTGAATTCTAGCACAATTCACAATTTTGTAGAGAACAAAAGGTTCAATAGTCTATTTTAGCTGTTTTATGGCCTTATATCATGGATGCAAATACATGATATAAGGCTCCTTCCAAACTGAGACCTATATGTGCAATGCATGGGAAAACCCAATGTCCAAATTGATGACAAAATTATCAAAATGATATACTAAGTGTCATCGATATGGTAAACTATCAATTATTGAAAAGTAAATAATTTAACAAAAATAAATAATATTAGATGAGAAATTATAATTAATGGACATTAATACACATCAATAATAGTTAAATGAAGTAATATGGACACTAATACACATTCAATGAGATAATATTTTACGTATAATAAATATAAATGAAGTAATATGCCATGAAAGAAAGGCCCTGTTTGGTTTGCAAGAATAGGGGATCTGGAATCGGAATCGGAACGGGCTATTCCAATTCCAATTTTTTGGTTGGGTGGAATCTGAATCCCATTCCCATTCCTGCTGGAATGGCATTCCCCCATTTGAGGGAATGATCATTCCCTGCCCCTCCCTTGTGAATGAAATCCTATTCCTGCTAATTCTACTTCTCGGGGCAGGGAGCCAGATAGCTTTGGTCCTTCCTCCATGTTAATGGAGAGACTTAGGACCTTGGTTCTCCAATTTAACCTCCCCAGAGACTTTGTCTATAGTTTCCCCTCCGGTGACTATCCCTGGGAGCACGGTCCTGATGAGATAGTGATCTTCCAGGAGCAGCTCATCGCTGGCCTCGTCTTCCTCTGCATCCTTTGATAGTGGAGGTTTTGAATCACTTCAACGTCACTGTTGACCAGCTTCACCCCAACTCCATCCGAAATGTAGTTGGGACTATCTCTTTGTTTTATGAGTACTGTCTTCCCCTTGACCTTGACATCCTCTCCACCATTCTTTGCATTAAGAATGCTTCTCCTGGAGCGCCTCCAGAAAGGCGTTCCTACTATTTTTCTCCCCGCCGCAGCTTCAAGCTCTTATACGTGCTGCCGAATAGGATCCCGGCCTGGAAGCGGGACTATTTTGTAGTTCGCAACCTCGAGGGGTGGCCCTTCCCAACTCACTAGAGGGCTGCCATCTTGGATTCGGGAGTTGACTTGGACCCCAAAGTTTGGGAAACACTGCGATCCTGGGCAGCGGTTGGCTTCCATTGGTCGGACTACTTGACTGAGGACAAGCTTGCGCAGGCTGGCCTGAGCCTGGGTAGGTTGCCTTTTAGGTCGCGTAGTGCCTTGTAAAATTTTTTTACTGGACTAATACCTTGTGATTTTTGGCAGCCGTCATGTCTGGTGTTGACGCACGCCGCCTTCTATCCAACAACTAGAAGCGCAAGGCGAAGAGGTCGCGTCCTGACCGAGCTTCCACTTCTGGGGGTGCTGAGTTCGAGTCTGCTGACCCAATCTTCACTTCTCCACCGCCTGAGGTCCCACCGGTCCCATCCGAGGGAGTTGCCACAGAAGGGGGCCTTGCGAAGGGCGAGCTCCCGGGGCAAGGATTGTTCCCTCCGTCTGGGCCATCCTGCCCCTTCCCCTTCCCGCAATTCCCTACCAGGAACTGGGAGGGTGTTAATGACTACATCGTGGCTGCACGAAAGAGCCGAAGGGCGATCTGCCACGAGGAGGTCGCCAGCTGGGGAGAGATGGACCCCAAGGAGCTTGCCAGGCTAGCCTCCACTCACTGCATGGTGGTAAGTGGGCTTTTTCTTCCTTCTCTTTCTTTTCTCTCCTTTTCTCTTTTCTGACCTTAGTCTTTTGTTGGCAGGTGAACTCCGCCATCCACGCCATAGCCCTCCAGACCAACATTCACTCTGGCGATGCTCGTTCCGCCTGAATCAGATGGACACGATAAGCCTTATCAGCTAGTACGTTGGCCACCTTCCGAAACGGAATGGACTCCTACCACTCGGTCCGAAGATCCCGAAGAGGCTTCTTGGGGCTCATGGCAGCCCAACTATATAAGGGGATTAACCCCCATAGCACAAGGTACATGCGATTATTTGCTCACTAGCTTACTTGCATTCAAGCTTTCAGCTCGCTATCAAAATATAGTACTAACTTAAGGATCAGAGCGACCTCGCCGGGTTAGCCACCTCGGGTTCTCTGATCTACTTTCTTGCAGCTAGAACCAGTTCGCTAAGCGGCCAGCATCCAGGTAACCTTCTAACTAGGAATTTCTAGATTGCTCACCATCAATTGGGTATTTCAAGTTAGCATATACGGGAAGAACTCACTGGGTAGTGGAAGAAAAACTGAATGAAGTAGCTAGAGAAGAAAGGAGAGAGGAGGAGAATGTTTTGGAAGGCTTCGTACTCTGAGACACGATGGTTGAGGCCAACATTGTTGATGTGGCCTATTGAGAGGCTTGAGTAGGGTGAAGGGGAGGAAAGAAAAAGAGTGAATGAGAGAGCAATGATGGGGTAAAGTAGGAAGGACAGAGGTTTATGGGCAAAAGAGAGAAGAGGGGAATGAAAGGAGAGAGAATTGGGAAGACACCACCAATTTAGTTCAATCGACGAGATTAGTTCACATCTTTTGAACACTAGCTAGCTTGCAGGAACCAAACCAAGCAGACCAAGGCCAAGAAGACACCACCACTTGACAAATTCTTTTATCCGGCTCACAAGTGTTGGATTTTAATCTCATTAGAGATTAAATCCAATGGGGTTGATTGGTCAATTACATGAAAAAATACTCATGTACACATGTTTTGAAAAATAATTTTTCTCTTACTAAAACCAGTTTTTAACTTGTCCCACATTGAAAAGTTACAAGAATTGTTTTGGGTTTTTTAATATGAGCTGATTTACACTCCTTAGATATAAAGAGTAGAGTATTGAGACTTGCTACTATGCAACATGCGTGCACGCGTGTGTGTGGTGCAATGAGGTGTTTTGGCTTTTGGTGCGAGGCTGACTGTTGATGTGATCAACGGTCACGATTCGATCAGGTGTGATCAAGAGACATTGTTCAAAAGTAACAATCATTAACTGCTAATAGCCCGTTTTCTAGACTTTTCATTAGACATTTTTACCCCTTATATAAGCAACATACAACGGGCATAAAAAATGACACATATGTCCTTTACTCTCATTCTAAAAACTGCCCACTTATAACAATTAATAAAATACCCACTTATAACTGTTCAAAAATTGTCCACTTATAACAGTTAAGAAACTGCTTACTAATAACTATTCAAAAACTGTCCATGAATTGTACTTCTATGAGCTTGAATCAAACATTTTTACACAGAATTATCGAAAATCACTTTTTCTCTCCCTCTCTCTCAGTCTGGTCTGCTATTGTCTCATAGAAGGTTTTTCGGAGACTCTTCAACTTTGTTGGTTGCAAATTCTCGCCCAAGGCTCTGTTGTATCCTAAGAATGGATTTGCTTGTAACCCAACAACAAACTCAATGAAACTTAGTGGGGGCAAATAATGTTTTAAAGACAGTGTCTTCAGACGTGCCTCAGAGCTTATCCTCCAAGTTTTAGTAACCCCAATTCTCAACAAAAAGTTTGTCATGCAAGGGATAATGTTGGTATCTAGTGATCGTCGAGGTGAGCTCGTGCTGACGGGTTTGGATGTAGTAGGCATGTTAGGTAAGCACAACGAGTGAGTACATAATAGCTGTGTGACACATGTCCTACTTAATGCGCCCTTCATCCAAACGTTTTTGCTCCGTTAGACGGAAATTATCCATTATTTTCTTATCTTTGTCAAAATAAATAAAAATAAAAAACAATGAAAAAGGAAAACATAAATGAGTCCCAAATCCCAACACATTTAAGTTTTTTCTTTTTATTGTTTTTATTTTTAATTATTTTGACAAAGATATTAAAATAATAATAGATAAATGCTGTCTAACAGAAAAAAAAACATTTGAATAAAAGGTGCATTAACTAGAACATGTGTCACATAACTATTATCTACTCACTCATTGTGCTTACCTAACATGCCTTTTTTTTTCGAAAGATGCATTAACTAGACTTCAGGTTAATTACGCGAAAACCACTTTCAAAGGAACCACCATCTTACACATTTCCTGCTAGAGGGCGTTCTCTCCCTTTTTTTCGAAAGGAAAAAAAAACACAAAAAGCCTTATATCAATTATTGGGGCATTCTCCCCCTTGTGTTGCCTAATGGTAATTATGTGCAATAAACAACATACACAAATACTATATTGTACATTATACTCAGGCCTTTTTTTTCTCAATTTCCAATGGTTAATCTGATATAAACTCAACGGCTACGCAACACTTTTTTTGGTTTTGAATCATCCAATGTTTTCAACCCGCAGGTCCAATCGGTCGAATCATCACCCGGTTAGGATTTTGGGTCCGGTTCAGTCAAGACTCGTTAGATAGTTAAAAATTGTTGATTTGGTCAAGAACTGTTCAACCCGGCCAATTCAACCATTGACCCGTTCGACCTAGTGATTGAGTTATGAGTTGCACATTTAATGCATACAAAACTTTCAGAGTCCATAACTTTGCACTCCGATGTTTGATTGGGATTTTTTTTTTATTTTAGGTAACTTTTCGAGATCTATATGTCCCAATGTGTAGGGCTGTCAACAGTATTCGAAAATTCGATTTCAAATTCGAGATTTGACATAATCAAATCGGATTCGAATAATTTGAATATGTAATCAGTCCAATTCGGATATCCTATTCATACCGAATAACTAATCGGTTTTAAATTCGGATATGACCTGATTCAGTTCAATAAATATTAGAATTCGACCAATTATTTAATTTTTATATATAATATATAAAATATTTAAATATCTAATATAATTTATATATATAGTAATTAAATTATATAAATAATTTATATATTTATATACTTTATATAAATAAAATATTTATTTTATATATTTATCAATTACTTAAAATGATTAATTAATCGAATTCAAATCGAATCGCATATTTAAATATTTAATCGAATTCAAATTCAAATATTAATTTTCAAAATCCATCGAATATCATATTGAATTCGGATTTCTAGTCGGATATCAAATTGACCCATCACCAATCATCCCCTTTGCTCCCACAGGGGACTGTATTTCACTTTTTCTTAGCATAGTACATCACTTTTCACTAATAATCTAACAACTCTTCTCCGTGGGAGCCAATAGTAGGGCTTGAAACCGTATATCTTAGCGTGCAACAGTGTAGCACCTATTCGATAAATAAATTAAGCACACTTGTATGACAGGTGTTGCACACTTGTGTGCTTAGTGTACTCACCAAGTGTAAGAACTTTTATCCTTTTTAAAAAGGAGGGAATGGTCATTTTCACATTACATAATAAGACCACATCTCTTATGTTTTGAACAAATTTAAACCTTTATTAGAGATCAAATCAACCCTCCACAAGATTGCCCTCCACAAAATCCCATCAGTACCTGTCGTGTATTGAAAATATCTTTGATGATAATAAAAAAAATGATGATGTCATCATGGAAGATGTTCCCAATACATGACAGACGTTGTAGGAGGCAATCTTGTGGGGGGCTGATTTAAACTCCCTTTATTATATAATAGGATGAGGTGGCTTCAACATCCACCATTACAATTCCCTCCTTTACAAAAGTAGCAAAACTAAATTCCACCAAATGTGCCTAGCTTATCCGGACTCCAATTTTATAGATGTTTCCAAAGAGATATTCAACCATACTTTACATTAGCAAGTTCAACGCCCATTACATCATAATGTTCCTATGCTTATATCTTTGACAATAAAAGTATAAGAAGCAACAAAATGCTTTTTTTTCACAACATGACAAAAAGGATCATCAATTAATTGAATTTTGCCATTTTGGAGGGAAGAGGAGAAGAGTGAATAAATTGACAGATTTGACTCCACCATCCAAGTTGGGGTGATTGGAAAGAGCTCTTGATACAGAAAAGAAATCAATTGTCTAAACGCAAGTTGTTGATTATGGCATCTTTGGTTTAGTGCCCTTCCTAATCTTCAGCATATCAATATGTTTCAACTTTCAACCTTCCTTACTTTTTAGGGGGTGGGACTGTAACTCTAAGGCAACCTAGACAGAAGTAAATTAGGTTAAAGTGGCTGAATTGAATAACTTATTGCATTGTTTTCTAGTGATTAACCCAAATTCAGTTTCAGTCATATTGTCATTAATGAGATTACATCCTCCTTAATAACTTATTCACTATGCATGTATATACATATATAGTTGGACTAGGTTATTGTTGGGTGACGGTTAGTTAGGATTGGATCAGCTCCGGCTTTGGTTAATCAAGGTCTAGGTCCAGGTCCAGCCCAAGAAGAAGAAGAAGAAGAAGAAAAGAGCTCATTGGTACCTGGAATCAAATAGAATCAACCTTGAACTGGTCTTGATCCAACCGTATCCTTGGAACCAACCCCCACCTAGGCCGATTCTAAAGTCTTGGGGTTTACCCTACCTAAATCAACCCAATGAGCATGCCTTGGTTGGTCTCAGTGGAACAAACCTTTGTGGAACCGGCCTTGGAACTAAACTTGCCTTGAAATAAACTCCAAAACACTTTTGAGGATGTAAAGCTTTGAACCCAAGCACTCATGGTTACAAAGGTCATGGTCTCACTTGACCATTGAGTTACTTAAGTGATTTGATCATTTGTTTTCATTTTAATATTTGAATGTGTATAATATGTAAAATGTAGTACCTACAAAATTTAAATTATAATGATAAGCTTTGAACCATATATTAATATATTATGATAATCTACATATTAAATTATTCATTTTAATCGGAAAAGACTTTGGTTGTTGGGGACCAACAACATCTGTTGAGAGCGATTTTGGGAATACCACGTTACGATGATAGTGGGTAAATTAGTAATTGCCCCCTATTTTATTTTGATCAAAATGAAAGACATGGGCATGAATAGGTGAACATGCCCATCCTAAAAAACGCTCCCAACAGTATATTGTTGGCCCCCAACAACCATAGCTATCCCATTTTAATCAATAAAGATAATATAAGTTTTATATTATATATTATATTTAATGAAAATCAAGATTTTAAAAAACACTTTCTCTTATTTTATTTATTTTTTTTGAAAGGGGAGAATAAAAAAAGAACAAGTTCCACAAGTAGATTCTGGAACAAAATGCCAAGGCCAAAATCGACCCTGGAATTGGTTATAGGTTCTGTGATGAAACTGAACCAATCCATGCTCACCCCTATTTAAATCTCTATTGTTCTTTTGAATGCTGGTAATATGAAATATGTATATGCCTGCCTTTTCTTCTCTTTCAACACTGGACTGATCTAGATGGTTGGACTGGAAAAACAGGGAACCGGTCACTTGACCAGTTCCGTTTCACCCCAAAATCGTGTTTTGGCCAATGGTTTTTGACCGCTGACTTGGGCGGTCAAACCATCGACCCAGACAATAGTTTTTGGTCATTTTTTATTTTTTTTTATTTTTAAATTTTTTTTGTTAAAGCAGGTTGTTCGTTTCGACTGGACGGTGCTCAACCCAAAAACCAGACCCCAAAACAGTTCCCTATCCAATCCAGTTTTAAAAACCAGAAAAAACCTATACAAGATTTATAAAGATTTCCTTATATTTTCCTTATATTTCTCTTCGTTTCCCTATTTTTTCCTTCAAACTAAACACAGCCTTAATATACTTAAATTCAAATTTAGTTTAACCAACTTCTCCATTTGTACATTTTTTCCTCGGACAAGGGCCATATTCTAGTCTTCTCTCTCTATGGTACAGCTTTAGTCTCTCGAGCTGATAGGCACACTCGATGAGCATACTACATAACAGAGAACCAGTGTGGGACTCGGAAATCTCGAATCGGAAAACCCCAGATTTTATCAAAATTTGAATGGACTAAAATCGGAAAACCCCAACACAAATCGATGTAAAATGTTGATGGAGACCAACCCGATGTCTCCCCAGCCATACTTTACGTAAGCAAGTTCTGTTCCTTCTCCCCTTGCATCATAATATTCCCATGCAAAGTTGTATTAAAATTTTGAACAACTTGTCATTTCTTTTTTCTTTGGCTTTGGCAAATAAAATGCAAGAGGCAACAAAAATACTTCTTTTTTTCACAAAATGGCAAGAAAACCATCAACTGAATTTTGTCATTTGGGTGGGAAGAGTAGTAGTAAAGACTGAATAAGTTGACACGATTGACTCCATATATCCAAGTTGACATAAATCTCTTTCTATAACTAGAAGAAATCAATTGTTAAAAGTTGATGATGATGATGATATCTTTGGTTTAGTGCCTTCCTGCCTCCATCTCTATTCATGGGACAAGTTCTAGTCATATCAAAATATATGTTTCAGATAGCCTAAAAGCTTTCTGTGGGAGCCTTTTATTTATTGTTTTTCTWTTTAGTGAGAAAATAATTAAATAAGAAAATAAATATTCAAAGGTATAGGAAATCAACCCAATTTCGGTATCATCCATTAATGAACTATATACATGCATTAGTCGTCTTATATATGTATGTAGACTATATTATCTATTATATGTATGTATAAGGTTCAGACTGTGTTAGAGTCGGACTAGGATCAGGTCAGGTTGGAGTTACCCAAGGGTTAGATTCATGTCCAGCATGAAAAATGAAAATACTAAGGTTTTAGGCCCAGGCCCAACCCAAGGACGGAACATGTAAGCCTAGTTTGTATGAAATTTTGGGTTTTCTTTTCATTCATAAATACTCAGGTTACAAAGTAGAAAATTAACAATAACGAAAAATACAACCATAAAAGCATGTTAAGTTTGCTGAGATAAAAGTAGGTAATCACAAGCACTGATCACAAAAACAACTTGAGAAACCTCTGCAAATGACGCAAATTCAAGAAATGCCAAAAAAATCGAATAAATGCCTCCAACAGAGATGAAATTAGCAAATGTGTATTCCTACCATTTGGGTCCGGATCAACTTCGGATAACCCACAAAGTGTGTCTCCCTACCATTTGGACCACCCAAATTACACCCCTAAATTCTATGATAAGATACCATATAAAATCACCATATATTGCACTCTGTATTCATATATGAGATTTATAGACTGGAGTGGCCCTTTTTTTGTTTTGATAAGTGACTGGAGTGGCCCTTGTTGCAACGTGCAACATTTATAGCTCAGTGCGCTGTGCGCAAATAGAAACATTTTTTTATATTATAAAATTGCTCTTATAAGAATAATAATAGGACTACTTGTCATAGAGTATTTGAAAATGAGTGATATACGAAGCCTAGCCCATCTAATGCTGTATATGAATATGTATTAACGATAGGGTAAATTATAGATAGTTACCATGTACTTTGGGGGTAGTAACGGATAGGTATTTGAACTTTCAATTGTAATACTTGAGTACCCTAAATATTTAAAAGTAGACGCTTGGGTCCAGTATTCCATCGGTTAAACATATATCTTTTTCATGTATTTCTGAGGTCATTGTCAGGTAGTTGAACGACTCCCTAAGATTACGTTCTTACATGGACAACAAATAACATATTCAAAATTTCATGGAATTAATGAGTAAATAAGATATAGATAACATTTTTGTGACCAACCCCTAAAAAAAGAAATAAAGAAATAATACTTCATCTTATTAACTTTGGTTTGGATTAGACTTTTAATTTTGGAAAAAATATTAGAATAGATTTATGTTATTATTGGGTTGCATTCCTAGAAAGGTAATCAGATTATTTTGCACAGTTGGCAAATCTCCCGTGCAGACAAATAAAATAGCCAATAAAACCCCTTAAAATTAATGGAAAAGTACAGATAGATCCAATACAAATTTTGTATTTCCACTACAGAGGTATAAACATTCAAAATGTCAATAACCCACACTCTATGCACCAATGCCCGTTCGTGAATTGACATCAATATCTACCCCAATAGTACTTTGAACCTACAAATTCTAATCCTGAGTTCAACCATCATTCTCCCTAAAATTAACAGTAACTCTGTGCTATAAAACACGAGGAGTTATATATATATATATATATATATATATATATATATATTATTATGTAAACAGTTATCCCTTTACAAAGATGTTTCAATAACCCACATAGCAAAAGCCATTAAGCTACCTAGTAAGTGGGAATAATTTTTATAGAGAGAGAGAGGTGTTCTCGGGCAACCTATTATTTGGGTGATACAAACAACACTTAAGGGTTTAAAATTATTTCGGCTTTATTGGTATGTTTCCAAAAGCAACTCTTACAACCTTACCAGCATGTTTTTTTTGGCACAGTCTAAACCTCAAAACCAAAAAGTTTTTCAGAAGAAACTTTCAAGCCAATGAGTGCATGATGTATACATTAGGACTTACACATTTTAGTCACTTGAAGTTGGGGACCCGAGGGGCTCACAGTCAGGTTGACCAACAAAAAGACTTACACCTCAAACCTGGCTTTACCAACCCAAGCTTAACATCTCAAGTCGGCCTAGTTGGGCCTGAGTTGGTTGGATTTGAAAGTTTTTTTTTTTTTTTTTTTAATGTATTTCGCACATTCTCTTTTTGGTGGGCTTTATACCCAATTTAGGAACAAGATGGATTGAAAAAAATGCATAAATGTCATTGTTAAGTGCATATAAATGATTTCGAAAAGATGCTTTTATATAAATAACATGCATAATATTATGCATTTTTGTGCATGGGTGTGAGCTTATTAGGTCAATAATATACATATTATATATTGTAATATATATATAGTGTGAGGACATGTGTACAAGTAAATGTGGTAATAAGTTTATCATAAAATCAAAACTTACTTTTATGACCTACACCAAAACTAAAGCAAGTATCCATTTTATATTAGTATATATAGATGTATACAACTACACATTTTGTGTATATATTATACAATTTAGAGGGTAGGCTCAAATTGGATACACGCAAGTTGCAGCCCTATCTTGCAATTATGTATTAACTGATGTGACAATTGTTTTGTTTGGAAATGATGAACACCAGCCCCCTAATGTTTCCATAAAAAGTTCTAAAATGAAAATAACTGTAGTTCCTAACATTGGTTTTCAAAATTTTCCATATCATTGTACTACAGATTAAACCATTGATCTTGATATCTATGGCGGATTCTAAATTAAAATGTCTTGGATATGGGGGCAAATGACCTCAAAATGGGTTAATTTAGAGCTCTAAAATTTCCCTAAAAAGATGAAACCTTGGCCATATAAACAATCAACATAATAAAATTAAGCTTAATTGTTTGAATTGGACACCATTTGTGAAACAAATTTTTTGTCATTAAAATTAGGCATTGAATCCCTAGGATTACTGTCCACTCATATGTGTGCTTTTTCATTAACATATCAAAATAATCCTTTTCAAATGAAACGAGTGATAAAAACATTCAATGTCGTATTTGGAGTCTAGATCTAGCTACTAACCACAACACATTTGTTGGCCAGGTTCATCCAGCCACACATTGAGAATATCAACGATGTAAAATACAACCAATCTTCCCAATGTGCGGCTAGGTGGACGTGGACAACAGTGTGTTGTGTTTAGCAGATCTGAACTCCTCAACTTGGGGAGCTTAATTTCATGCAGTAGCTTTCTAGCTTTGTGAAGTAGGATCCACGTAGATAGCCTATAAGCTATGTTTTGAAAACCCCATAAAGCCCAAAGCAACCATCTTAAAGCCAAAAACATGTGGCTTCCCACTGAAGTTTCTTTTGGTGGATTCTTCAAACAACTAAGTGAAAGCAACTCAAATGGTTCAAGCAGTACTAAAGTTCACAATTGTCTAGAGCTTTATGTCAAGCTGACAAAGTACATGATCAATAACAATCATCATCATTATCATCATCTAAGCCTTGTCCTAACTATATGGGACCTACTCTATTGGACATTTTGGATCTCCTTAAGTCGAGTGGGTTTTTGAGAGATGCATCTCTTCAAGCAAGCCCTACTTGTTAAACTTTCTTTGAGGTTCATTCATTATGAGCAAAGTCATTGGAGCCGGGAGCTAAATATTGTTCCCCAACAGGTCATCCCAGAGCAAATGACTAATCATCAAGCTTTGTGAGGATGGAAAGGTATTATGATTGGTTTCAAGTTACTCAACCAAGGAATATTTCTTTGGTGTTGAAGGCTATGCCCAAGGACTAAACAAGTTGTTAGCATTCACAACATTTAAAGCATTCTAATATCACCAACTAATAAGCAACACAAATGACAAATCAAGAGTTTAAAGTAAAGGAATGCAAAAGAAATAATCAATCACACAAGAAAGACAAAAGATTTACGTGGTTCACTCAATGAGGGCTATATTCACGGGCAAAGCTAGCAAGCCATTGATTCGCTATCAAGAAAAGGGGCACAATAGATTGTGTATAGCACCTCTCTAAAAGTATTGTGAAATGACCCACTTATACAAGTCCTTCTTACAACCTGAGCAAAGAGTGTTACACCTTCACAGTGTCACCACAAACCTAAATAACATCATGAAGAAAACAAAGAAATGGAATCCGCCCTTTTGTAGGAAGAGGAAAGAACCTTTGTAGAGGAAAACCACCATACCCAAGTGTATCTTGCAAGCATAATTAGCTTTCTCCCATTCCCTTTTCTGCTCCTCCTCCTCTGTTGAAAAAGTATAAAACCCACTAAGGATATAACGTACCCCTCCTTAGTACTTGTTGCCAAACAGCTCATGTCCCATGATTTAAGTTATAAAATGCACATTTCGAAAGTATCCCTTTGAGAGAAAGAAGACACCATTCAAGTGAATGAGAAAATAAAACAGTGGTTTTATACACCCAAACAACAATCTCCACCTTGATAGAAAATCACCACTTGACCTTGCCAAAACACTAAAGAAACAATAACCTTGGCATTATATTATACCTAGAGAAGTCAAGCTCCACTCCAACTTCTTTAGTGTAACCATCTTTGTTAAAATTTCTGCCAAGTTTCCCTCGTGTCAACTTTCCCCAAATGCACCTTTCCATCTTCAATATTCTCGGACATAATGGTATTACATCAAAATATTTTTTGTCCTCCTGGATTTTTTGCCAAGCAAATATAACATTATTATTATTATTGCAAGATAATTTTATAGCTTTAGAGTGAATACCACCTCACCCATCAAACCTTGAAGCCAAACCACTTCCTTACAAGGTTCGGTTAAAGCCATATACTCAGCCACTACTGTATTAGATAATGCAACGTTTTTTTGTAATTTAGACATCCAATTAATTGGACATTCCTTTACCAAGATCATTTGTAACTTGCATCTACAAAATCTTTCCAATGCACCTTACCTGGATTATCCATATCTATTCTAGTGCATATCATAGCAAACATCAAACTCCCTACAAGACTAGCATAGGTAATCCCATTCATTTTCTTCATCTCCTCTTTTAATTTTGGGCATTCTTCACAAGACAATTTAAAATGAACTACAAATGATGTCCTTATTAGCTTACACTTCTCTATGCTAAATTTTTTAAGCACCTTCTCAACAAAGCTCTTTTGCAAAAGAGACAAAGTACCATGGCTCCTATCCCTTCATATTTCAATTCCAAGAATATGTTTTTCTAGGCCAAGGTCTTTCATCTTAAAAGACTTGATTATTGTGCTTTGAGCTCATTAATTTTTACCTTGTCCTTACCCACAAGTAGCTTGTCATCAACATACAAAACTAGCAATAAAAATTTCCATGGTTTTCAAAACCGGACTGGACCGGATAGTCGGACCGGAAAAACTGGGAACCGGTCACCTAACCGGTTCTGTTTTCCCCCAAAACCATTTTTTTCCCCAAAACCGTTGATTTTGGTCAGTAAACCGTTGAACCGGCCGGTTAACTGTTCAAACGGTTTTGACCGTTTTCCAATTTTTTTAATTTTTTTTATTGTTTTGTCAGAACGGGCCGATCGTTCGGGTCAAACGGTCGGACCATTCAAAACAATAACTGGACCCCTAATTGGTTCGGTCACCGGTTCGTTTTTAAAAACCATGAAAATTTCCATTGTCAAAGAATTCCATGTAAACACAATGATCAAATTCACTTCATCGATACCTAATCCTAAGCATAAGGAAATCAAATTTCCTATATCATTGCCTTGAAGCTTGTTTTAAACCATATAATGACTTCTTGAGCTTGCAAGCAAGGCTCTCCTTGCCTTGGAGATGGAACATTTCGAAGCTTCAATCTTTATTCTCTATTGAGGAGTGTACAACTATACAAGGGATTCTCCTTAGTTAGTTAATGAAGATACCATTTGATGAGGGGCATTTTGGTCACCCCACTCAACTTATGGCATGTGGACGCTATCGTCAGCACAACGTCCAAGTCAACATGTGACACCCAACATCAAGTGGGCGGCTGAGCAGGGGGCGAGCTCAGGCTGCCGCCAACATGAGCTCGCCTAAACCATTCCGCACGCCACGCCCCCATAGGCACCGTTACCGTGATCATAGGAACAACTCGCCAAACCGTACGCCACAAGACCCGTAGGGTGACTTGTAACCGCCATGCGAGTCTAGCAACTGGCACACCAGCATGCCTTAAATTGCGGAAACATCTCCGCCAAAGATTCAGGGACGTTACGTAATGGCACCTGAACCTTAGATAACTATAAAAGGACCCCAAATCCACCCAAAAGAGGTATGCACACTGAAGCACTCAAGCTCTCTCACACATTCTCATGAAATCCCCATTCTGACTTAAGCATCGGAGTGTTCTCTTGGGTAAAACCTACCTAGGCACTCTAATCCTTCTTTCTTTACAGCTCTTTCCAGCTCAGGCGTACAGATACCAGCTCGGCCATGCAGCTTGGCATTACCAGATAAGAGCCTTGTTCGAGCCCTGTCACAGGACACGAGGGAGCGAGCAGATAGCGCATCATCACCATTATTTGGGGGTCCTTTTAGCAAGGGTGTTATTCGGTGAAGTCAAGCTATAGAATTTCTCAATCCCATGTACTGCTCACAACCAAACGAGGTTAACTCCTCACCTAAATAGTACCTTGTGAAAAGGAATTTGGAAAATAAAAGCCTCAATAAAAATTCATAACTTTATTTGGAGACTGGGTATAGAGGTTATTACAACGAAGAAATCACTGGTAGATTGTCATATTATTGTCTTCTCTCTCTGTTGAGCTTGCTTAAAAGCAAATGTGAGTCTGGAGTATATGCTTTTGAGGTGTGACTATAAGAGAGCAATTTAGCCCCTAAGCCCTTTAGGGGTGAGAACTTTTGATATTCCAAATGGGCACTTTTCAATATGCTAGAGTCATGGTTTCTTTCTTTACTTCACTCATCTCTAGATTGGGACTTTCAAATTGCTGGTCTATTCTACACGGTGTGGTTGATTTGGAAGGCCTAGAATAATCTATTTAACAATGAAGTAATCCTATATCCCATCCTAATTGCAAGAGGTTGTGATAGATTTCTTCTAGAGCTTTTCTCACTTGCATCTTCATCGCTTGGTGAAATCCGAGTGTCTAGAGTTTCTCCTCCTAACCTCCAACCTTCGGGTTGGAAGCAGTTGTCTTGTTTAATGCAACATTCTCCTCTTTGTCATCCTTGTTAATTCTAGCCTATGTGATTGTTGCAACTACTATCTTTTGATTCTCATTAGAGGAAACCTCGAGTGGTGTGGCTTTGCCAAAGAAGGAGAATTGAGGGCCATTTTAATGGCCATTGGTGATCTGAACTGTCTTGGTATTCAGAACATCTTAATCCTATACAATGCCAAGACGGTGGTTGAGAACCTCCTTGATAGTAGACTGCCTTTTTAATCCTTTTGGGGGGCTATTGTTTATGACAATAATGAGAAAGTCAAGAACCTCAAATCTGGGAATGACAATGGGGTGGGTTTGTAAATTCTAGACCCTACCCATTTTTCTAAACCTCTCAACCTATACCCACCCCAAAACCCATAGAAAGATGGATTTTTAGAATCCAAATCCTACCGCACATAAAAATATGCAAAACACTCCTCGCATTCAAGGATATGGTAGGCTAATTGCATAGAGCTACTTTGGCTACTCCTTGGAAGGCCATCCCTGACATTCTTCCTTTATTCCTTCTTCACATTATGTATGATTTGGTTTTGGGTTAGAAAATCAGATTTTAGGAAGACATTTCGATTAGGGATTCCCCCATGTCCAAGGTATTCCCTTTCCTTTTTGCTCTTTCTAGTCTAGAAGGAAAACCCATTAGTGATTTTATTAGCTCTTCTTCTTCACCTACAAACTTGAGTTGGAATATGGGTTTTGTTAGAAATCTGAGAGAATTTGAATTGTCTATTGTCTCCGATTTGGTTAACTTATTGAACTCAAAGGTTTTGGGGGACAATAGCTCAGACTCTAGAGTTTGAGCACTTAATCAGTCTAGGTCCTTCTCTTACAAATCCTTCTTTAACTCTCTTGTTGCCACATCCTCCTCTCCTTTCCCTAACAAGGAGATTTTTCTTTGGCCCATCCCTTCTAAAGTCAGTACTTTCTATTGGAAAGTGTTACATGGCTCCATCAATACCTATGATCTACTTCAAAGAAAAGACCAAATTGGTGCTTGCCCCAAATTGGTGCTCCTTATGTAAGATGCATGGTGAGACAACCTTTCATCTTTTAATCTCTTCTCCTTTTGCTAACTTCATTTGGGAAGTGGTTTGCCTCTCTGTTTGGATGCAGATGGACTCCCATTAATAATTAAGAAAGCCTCTTTAGCTCTCACTTTCTTCAAGTGATCTAAAAGGAGAGGCATAATTATGGGAAGATGCATTAGAGCAACAATTTCTTGGATAGTTTAGGAAGAATGAAATTTGAGGATGATAACAAAGAAAGAAGAAAAGATGTTATAATTGAAGTGATAATTTTAAAGGTGTCACATTGGGCGAAAACACTAAATTTATTTGTTGATTTTTATTCAAAAGACTATTTCAGGCCACAGGGAACAATTTGAAACACTACATTTAGGAAATCTATTGTGATTGAATCCAAATCCCCTCCAGATGTTGGGCGGAAGAAATTAAATTATGATAGCAATTGTTTGGGAAAGTCAGGGCCATTGGGCATTAGTGGGCTAATAAGGAAAGAGAATGGAAATGTGCTAGCTATGTTCTCAGGTCCTATTCAACATGGTGATGTGGTGAGTTCATAAATGAAGGCAGCAATGTTTAGTGTTGAAAAGGCCAAAGAAATGGGGATTGATAGGTTTGATTGTTGAAAGGGACTCAAAAACTATGGGAATTGGTTGAGAAAAGGGGAGGGAATAATTTGGTAGTTAAGAAATGAATTCGGGTGATTCAAACAAGCCTCTAAATAAGATAGATTAGAAGATTAGCTAACAACATAGTTGATGGTCTACCTAAGCAAAGAGTTCAAAGGCAATCTATGTTTTGGGCTATGTTATAGTTAGTAGGGTATTTATGTTGAGATGTGTTGTAAAATAAAGGGATTTTTTTTGGGTTTGCTTGGGGTTGTGATGTACTTAGTGGGACAATGTGGACTGGTTGTTTGCCCACAACTTCTTGTTGTACTTGAACTTTTCTAATTAATGAATCTTTTTTTTGTGTTGTTGATAAAAAATGGTAATATCTTGTCATTTTGTTGCTTTTATATGGGATTGGTTATCTTCTTTCTTAGATTGTAGGTGGAATTCTCCATCAAGTATTGCAGATCTCTTTGACCCTAGCTTCTTCCGACAACCAAAGAAGGGAAGGGTGATGTGGAGAGCAACGAGGGAATTTATCCAGTGGGCAGTTCGAAAGAGAGAAACAATAGGATTTTCTGAGGGAAAAAATAGTTCGTGAATTTATAGAAGGGATCACCATCAAGGCCATACTTTAGTTGAAAACTCTAGACTTGTTCAAGGATGTCTCTGCAGATGACTTGACTAGAGGATGGAGTATAATAGTAGGGTCATCTATTTCATCCTTTACTATACAAGTAATTTGGTCCCTCTTTTGTTGTGTAATGTGAAACTAAACTTTGATAGCAGCTCTATTGGGAACCTTGGACCCTCTAGAATTTGGGGTGTATTTAGAGATGTGGGAGGAAGAATCCCGGCTATGTATGATGGACCAATAGGATTGGGGGACTTGCTTAGAGCAGAAGTGATGGCCCTCCTCCAAGGGCTCAGATTGGCTAAGCAATTGGGCATTCAATAGCTAGAAATGGAGAGAGATTCGAAGTTAGTAGTAGGATGGATGCAAACAAATAGTCTGGAACCGTGGTCCCTTAGACAACCTGTAAGGTAATAACTGAGCCTCACAAGGGAGTTGCGTGCACATGTTATTTGGACTAAGAAATCAACCATCAATAAATGGTTTATTGACATTCTAGCAAAACAAGGAGTGAATCGGGAGTCTTTGTTTTGGGTTGCATTGTAATTTGATTTTATGATCAGGGGTCATCTTATATTTCTGTAGTTGACAATTGTATTTCTATTTTTAAGCTAATGAAAGT
This sequence comes from Nelumbo nucifera, assembly GCF_000365185.1. The sequence continues at coordinate 2,118,999 of NW_010729143.1, read as the reverse complement.
TACAATTTCCTATCCAAAAGAAAGAGAAAGGTAAAAGGTGGAAGTAAAAGGACATATTCAAAGACAGGCGAATGCTAAAGATACTACTAATCATAAGGCTATTAAGTAAAATAATTGTGAAATTCTTTCTTAGAAACAAAATAATTGTGAAATTATGTTCATAAAACCAACACCAAAAGAAAATGAGAAGTTCTAAAATTGGGAGATGGCCCAAGTATTCTCATCTTACTATGGTCTTCAACTAAATCTTCTATTGATACATTACCTGATTTCATATACAAAAATGCATTGTAGTCATACATAGTAGGTTTCTCGAATACCCTCTTCATGCTGTTCAAGGTTCCAAGCTTCTTCATACAAACCATAAGTGGCATAATCCTTCATTTGACGCTGCAAGGCAGCGCATGTATTCAAGTTTTGAGATATACTATTACTGCTTTCTTCTTGAAATTCTTGAGTTTTAGCTATACATATTACAAAAAAAAAAAAAATTGAATTTGAATACAAAACCACATTTTTCTGCAAATTCTATTCAATAAATACTGGAAACGAGTAACAAAATGAGGCATTACAGAAAGAAACCTCTACATTCTAGCTATCTGATTTAAATGCTCCTCTAAATAACTCCAAGTGCTATTCAGTAAAACCTTAATCAATGAAAAGGAAAAGTGAAAGTAGATGAACAAAACACAAAACTCGTTCTAGTATAAAAGACATAGGAAGACTTGAAGAGTCATAATGCTTACTTCTCTTACTTTAATAAACCTCGTCTGCCTGATTTTGATAGAAACCTTAGAAATCCTCGCCATTGAAGCTTACTAGTTTTGCAGTAGTTGAGAGGTTCCACGGACAACTAGCTTCAAAAATCTTATTTCATCTAAACCCTAAGATTTTAATGTATTTACACCTCTCCCCCACATATTTTAGGTGTTCTATATTTGACTCCGTATTACTAGATAATTTACACTTCCCACCTTGATTCCTAGGATTGATCATCATCTCCTCCCAGGCCTGCATTATTTGGCCCAGCCCAGGCAGATGACTTTTTTCCAAGGCCAGGCTGGCCCAGACCCTCAATAAGCTTACAACTGATCTCTGTCTGACCCAACCCAAGCCAAAAAAAGAAAAACCCTAGGTCCTCTTAACCTAACTCGACGTAGAAGTTTTTTGAGGCTTAACCTGTGTATATGGGAAAATCTAGGATGTTGCTAACAAAAAAAAAATCTATTATTTCATAAAGACATGGTACGAGAAGAATAATACTTCTTTTCTAAGATTTTAAATAATATACATCTTAATGTTAGCAAAGATAGTAAAAAGGGTGATTAGGTAATTTTCGAGGTGTCTTGGCCGAGGGTGCCACCTAAAAGCACCAAAACAAATCAAAGGTCAAAGGCCACGAGGTGTGACCTTATGAGCATAGACTTTGTTGGTTAAGTTAGCCAAGGTGATGAGGATGTCAAGGTTCAATGGTTCAATTGATTGGTTCAAACGGGTCTATTTATGATATCATCATATAAAATTTAAATAATAATACAAATAATTAATAATCCATTGAACAGGTCAGACGGGTCAATTGTTTAATCACCCATGTTAATGGGTTATTAATCGTATGAGCATTTTTTAACACAGTATATATAGGTATATAGTGTCCGCTCAGACCCTTAGAAAACATCAAACACCAAATTAATACCATGAGGTTGCATGTGAGCAACCCACAATCAACCTTCCTGTTGTGATAAACTCGTAATGCACCACAAGTTCTGCGATGAACTAACAATGCACATCGCAGAACCGTGATAAACTCGCGGCTCACTACACACCCTCGGCAAGGCCACTCGTAGCCTGAGCCAAAGGAAACCATGGCCAAACCCGCGACAGGACTCCACACCTGTTCGGACATGCGATAAACTCACAGCCTACGCGTGACCCGAGCCAAGAGAAACCTGGGCTGAGTCCATGGTGAGGCCCGCGTGTGCCCAAATCCGTGATAAACTCACATCCCATCAAAAGACGTGGTGGAATGCCACGTAGGGTTAACAAGATACCGCCCACCAAGCAGTGACGTCACTAAATGCCACGTCAATTAAATAAAGCGCATGAGAGGTAGTAACACATGTGAGTAATGAGGGATCTTAAGGGGGAAAGAAAGCCGATCCTCAGGAAAATCCTCATGAGACACATGGCGAAAACCCCGTGGTGCTCTTAATGATTGACAGTACCCGATAGGTCACAAATACCTTTATCTCCTACCTTTAAGGATCTCGGGATCTCCCCCATAAATAGAGATCCTCCTCGTATTGAAAGTCATTCAGCATTCGATATTCAGCCTCCAACACTCGAGCACCCTTTGCTTTTGGGTTCCTTACCGTAACACCCTTAGCCCGAAAGCCAATCTCCCTAATTCCTAGTCTTTCTTTGTCTTTCAAAGAGATCATCTCCCAACCAAACCTTATCCTACCTACAATAGAATCTCTGGTTGTGTACATAAAGTTCATATGCTTTTCAACAATATGTAGGTTGGGTTTAGCCTAATACCGTACCTTATACATACCTTTATGGGTTGTAGAATCCCAAAGCCTATCTCCTACACACCTAATACATAATTAAAGTTCATATGCTTTTATCCATTTCTGATGGCTGCAGCTGGACACTTGGCATGGCAAATCTGGGCTGTTGACCTGTCAAATTGTGCAGATTGCAATAGAATGCGAGTACTCATTTAAGAGCAAATGTGGTGGTTTGCACAGAAAGGATTGGTGGTTTGGCTACAAGATTTAGTTCAACACTATGCATCCTATCTTCTTGTAGACCATGTATTTGCACTCTTCCCAAATAGAACCTTAGAATTAAAAGGTCTACAAGTCTAATTGAAGTTCCTCTTTTTTCTCTTTTTCCTCTTTATTCTACTTTTTTTATTAGAAATAAAATACAAGTTCCTCTTCGGTTTCAGTGCTTTGGATGGGTATGCTCTTGACCTCTATCAGGGTCTCTCGTGTTTGCCTTGCAAGTTACTTTTTATCCCTGGTTTTGTTACTGAAGTCTAATTGAAGTGCTGGCTGTGCTGCTTTCTGACATGCAATTTCTTGTGTGGAGCCATATCTTTTAAACTATGGTGCTTGCTACCTTCTACTTAACATTAGCACAAAGAATATCATGTAGTGATTGTTTTTCTGTATGCTGCTTTTCACTTCTTTTATGAATTCAACCTATTTACTGGCTATCCATATCCATTGTATTATCATGTTTGATTATGGAGAGAGTGACACGATTGGTGGTTCATATCCATTGTTTTTTTCTATCGTATTACATGAGGTGTACGCCTCTAGCACGCCTCATGAAAGAATGATATGATGACGTGTACGCCTCAGATCTGTCAGCGCAGCTCAGAGTGTTTCAGGGGCACCTTCATCCTCCCACGCCTTTTAAACACTGGTGTGGAGTTTGCATTTAATTCCCTCCTTATAATAATTTTCACGCTATTTATAAATGTTAATTTGCTCATTACACAAGGATGGACTTCTACACTAAGGGGAAAAAATGTTAATTTGCTCCATATAATATTTAATTTTGGGAGTCAGTGCAAGAAATTTTTGTGGGACCTGTCACTGTTCTTGGTGTCTCAGTAGTCAGTAGGTCTCCAAAGCCCAAAGTGTTGGGCTCATTTCACGGGCCTTATAACCGGTCCATCATGGAACTCATTCAAAGGCCTAATGAGAGCTGTATGGGCCTAGTCGCGTAGATAATAATATGATTTTGGCTTCCCGTTTTCAGCCATGGGCTCTACATCATAAGCTCAATTACTAAATATATTTCTTCCCATTCAGATTCAGCTAGGAGTAGGTATATAACTTTTTTTTTTTTTTTCTTTTCTTTTCTTAAACTGATAACTGAGATTTCTTTGTTAACATACTTTTCTTTTCCCATGGGAATTTGATCCAATCACGTATTTACTACATGGGAATTTGATTTAAATCCGGCTATTAAGTCTTGTGTGCTTTTTAACCCTCAACCTTTCATTGAAAACACTACTCGGATAAACTATGGTATTATATGTTTATAATGTATGCATGTACCTAAAGTGCTCTGTCTGTGTGAATAAGATCTAAATCTTCTCCAATTATAAATGGATCTACCATTTGAGAGTCAAATCTGGCTTAACCCAGTTGTATCTGATTGGAGATGGGTCATGATATGATCATTTGACAGCCTTCTTTCTAGCTACCTGGAAGGGCATTGAGTAATATCTTGGAGACTGTTTGCATTGATATCCACTGGCATGGATATTCACCATTTAACTGATTTAATTCTTACCTGAATCAAAGTTAGGTGCAAAACAAATCTTTAATTATGTATACATAGTTTCTCTTAAAAAATGTTGTATACATATGTTGTTTATTTGTCTCTTTGCCACCTGTCATGGGTCATGATCTAATTCTGGTTCATATGTAATGACATAGGTTTGAACTTGAACGAACCTCACTGGCACGACTCTGATGGATTCATGGTATGGGAACTTAGTATCCCCTGGGTTGCTTCAATGTTTACTTCTACCATGGGCTGTAAATGTGTGATGCTGTCAAACTGAAACTGGATGAACACTAGCGTGTTGTAGGCTGATAAACACATGGAACGAGGTGGTGAATAAAGATAAAAAAAAATGGGTTCTGTGCAAGTGTAACAGAGTTTTGTTTCATGTTCTTGCAGTTGCAGTAATTTCTGTTGCCCAAAATTATAACCCAAGAGGTTGGGGTGTTACATCCTCTGCTCAAGGAAAATCCCTTCGCTTGAGAGTTCATCTAGTGAATATTACTTACTAGCAGCCAGGCTCCAGGCGATGCACGGGCTTTGTTTTGCAAAATTGAAGAAGAAGCCTGTTACATTCCCAATTGAGTTGTCACTACAAGTCCAACTCAAGCATTAGTTTTGGGGTTATGTGTAATTGGCCTAAGTTAGTTTTATTCTTGTATCAAACCTGATGAACTTTTTTTTTTCAAATATTAGGGATGGAGTCAAGCCGAGCCAACTCAAATATCTAGCTATTCAATTTCAGCTCGAGTCAAAAGTTTGTAATTTCGAGCTCGGCTCAACTCGAATAGGATCGTGAACCAAACGTTTTGTAAAAATAAAAATTATACATATAAAAATATTTTTTTATTTGACATAAAAATTATGAATTATAAAACTAATTATTATATATAAAAACTAAAAATATTATTTATATATATTTTTTATATGTATGTATGTATGTATGTATAGCCTCACGAGCCGAGCTTTATTGGGCTTGAGCTCGGCTGGATAAGTAAATGAGCCTATATATTGGGTTTGAGCTTGGCTTGAAACTCAATTTAAACCGATTCAAATTGAGCTTTTCACAATTTGAGCTTGAATAACTTGTGAAAAGCTCAACTCGTGGGCCACCCCTAGTTCTGGCACACCTATGAGAAAGGACCCATGTTAGAGACTTACAACCTGTTTGGTTCAGAGTGGAATTGGAATAGGAATGGAAATCAGCTGAAATGAATTCTCATTCCCAAGAGAGGGGGATAAGAGGGAATGACCATTCCAATTCCGATTCTAGACTCCTATACCTATATTCCCACGAACCAAATGGACCCTTATGGTTGTTCTTTTTTCAGATTTGGGGGGGGNGGGGGGGGGGAGTTGGGGAATGGGATACCCATGTTCTTTTTTCCAGATACCCATTTCCTAAGTGGGTAAATAACTTTTCCCACTTGGGGGAAAATTGCCAACACTTGGATGGGACCAAATTACCCCTTTTAATAATGACTTTTTATGACTAAAATGGTTATTTTCTTATTTACTTGGAAAATAAAAAAACATGAATAAATACACTTACCCAAGAAAAATACTATTCATTCATATTCAGGTCTTACTTGTTTGTCCTAKGACTTACAAAAAAATAAGAAAGAAAGATGTCACATTTGGTAACCTTCATGGAAATGATTCATACCGAAAAAAAAAACAAAAAGAATAAAAGTAAGAAAGAATCTTTTTGTAGGAATGAGTTGAAATGTGAACAAGAGGAAGCGACAAGTTGGCAATTTGGACGAATTATACTTCTATATTAAATGATGCTCCCTCCATTATTTGGCATTTTACATCAAGAAGCTCCAGCAATATGTTTATTAGTTAAGATGCAGTGGTCCCGCAAGGCCTTAGTTTGTTTTCAATGCAATTTCATTTGCATTGATGCAAAAGTATAGAAATACAAATGATTTGAACGTAAATTCTGGTTTGATTTTGTTCTAGGTTTTGCCCTTTCTTATTTCCTCCCATTGAGATGAGATTTCCTAAAACCAAAAACTCTGCATACACTCTGAAAATATAATCACCCAACCGAACATATAAAGCATCTCCCTATAAAGCAAAAATAAAGTATAAATTCCATTTTTTATTTGCACTTCCATGCACTTTTACTGGTGCAATTCCACTGCAAATGGAACCTTACAATTTTTTTCAATAGGTGGACCATTCCTGGAATTTGAATGATTCTATATCAATGGTTATGTTTTTTATATGATTTGTAACATCTATCCAGGCTATGGTAGAGAGATGCAATGCAGCTTATTGTTCCCAATGTACAGCTATAGTATCATGTAGGTGTGGGTAGAATTCCCGTGGGTAAGAGATTTGAATTCATTTGACGGTCTACTGGAGGTATAGTTGCTATGGCTATAGGGTTTTGGTAACATCTATCTAGGTAAACGATAAAGAGATAGGGCTTATGGCTAGTTCCCATTACAATAAAAAGGTACTGAATTTGGTCTTTGTTGGTATAAACCCTTGTGCAATACTAATTGTAAATTTGTAAGGCTGATAACAACATTAAAACAGAATTTGAACAGTTTGGATAGTCCAAACATTGAATTGGACCGATTCAAAATGATCCAAAATATTCATTGGATTGGATTGGATCTGATTTATTTGTAATTGATTCACATTGAACTGAATCAGATTGGACCAAATTCAATCCAATTGACACCCCTACTTGGTGGAGCTGAACTTGCCTTCAAATATATCCTAAAATACTTTGAAGATGTGAAGATTTAGACCAATGCATTCATAGTTATAAAGACCATTGTCTCACTTGACCATCAAATAACTTAAGTTATTTGGTCATTTTTCTTCAATTTTAAATTATAATGTAAAAGGTAATATTTACAAATTTTAAATTATAATGATAGGTTTTGAACTATATTATAGTTGTTGTTGTTGAAAATCAAGTTTTTTGGTAAAAGAAAGAGTAGGCTCTGAGGGTAGACCCTAGAACTGACCCCTACAAGACAGGTTCTAGATTCTACCTTCAAACAGGACCAAACCATGCTCATCGCTAAGACTAATACTTTAGACTTTGGGTCAATTACCAATTGATGGTGGCTCAATTAGTAGGATCTCTAACTTGTTGTAGATGAGATCTGGCATCAAAACCTGCTGCCACCATGTTGACGGGGGTGCAAGTCAGGTGGGCATGGTTGGGTTTATGGTTGGGTTTATGGTCAGGTGGGCATGGTTGGGTTTATGGTCAATCTATTCCCAACTCTAAGATTTGGGCCTAAGACTGAGCCTGAACCAAGCCCAAGGTCAAGCTTGATCTTCTCAACCCAAGTCCAGTCTGCACCATAATTTAATGCACTTGGGATGGGCTTGCCTAGGCCAGGCTCAGATTGGTCAATGAATCCACTCTATAATTAGACATGTATGTATACATGTATGTAAATATGTATGCATATATGTATGTATATATGCAAATATTGTAAATATGCATGTAAGTATGTATCTATGTATGTATGTCCATAGTTGAATCAAGCTCAGTCTGTATGTATATATGTATGTATGAATGTCTATAATTGATTTGAACTCGGGCTGTGTTGGGGCTACTTAAGGGCTAGGCCTAGGCCTAGGCTCAGCTCAAAAAATAAAAAAGCCTCAAGTCTATGGGCCCGAGACCATGTAAAATTATGGGCTGGGTCTATATAGGGGTGCAAATGGATTGGATCATGATCCGATCTGATCCGGTCCGAGATCCTATCCAATTTGGTCGAATTCGGATCACACCCCCCCTGTTTGGATTGTTGGACTGGATTTGGATCACCCCCCCTATCTGATCCGATGTATGTTATATATTTATTTATATAAATATATATAATACATATATATGTTATTTATTTATTTATTTATAAATATATAATTTATATTGTACTTTTTATAAATTTGTTATATTATTTATTTTTTATAAAAAATTCTTGTACTTTTGTTTTTTCTTTATTTAAATTTAAATTAATATATTTTATTTTTCTTTTAATAATTTATTATTTTTAAAGAAAATAAATCGGATTGGATCAGATCCGAAAATCTGACTTGCCGATAAGATTTGAATTCAGATAGAAGCCTATCAGATTCGATCCGACCGGATCCACCATGAACAGTATAGGATCGAATTCGAATTTGATCCGATCTATTTCCATCCCTAATCATAACCCGGCCTCAAGTTGGACTCAAGGCGTTTAAACTCATTTGGCCTAAGTATTCTTACAACTTACACGATCCCGCTCCCCAATAAAATGCTCGTTTTCCAAACACAGGCATGGAATCATCTTGCCGTTTCCAACTACAGCATTGCTTTCCTCTAAATCAAATTTTATTGTAATAATCTGACAGGTGTCTCCTCTGCAGTAACCTGTCATATTGCTTTCCTGTAAAAGACAATCAAATTTGATGTAAATCGTTTGCAAATTTTGTTTTGTATTTATAGATAGCTCTTGAGGTTAGGAATTTTTTGGCAGATTTTGGAGTGGTTCTCTTGAATGGCTTCTGAAAACTTTGAATCTTGATGCCCTGAATTCTTCTAGTTCTAGTTATTGAATCTGCTATTTTGTTTATAATAAAGGTTCTGTTTGTTTGCAGTGCAATGAATGGAATTTAAAATTTAAACCTGGTTCAGTTTTGCATCTGATTGTTTGTATAAATGATTTTACTTTTTTGTGATACAAAATTTATACTTTTCGTCTAATCTGCACTTATTGGCAAAGCAAATTTTTCATCCCAAAAACTCAAGCAAAATTTGTACCACTATCTACCTATCTCAATTCTTTCTCATACAAAGTGGAGGGGAGGTCACATCATCTTGCTTCTTATCTACTTCCAAACCAATAACGCTCATTCTGTGACTCTGTCTCCGTTCTTTTTCATAAAAATGGGTCCAATTGCTTTTAATTCTCACAATAATAATAAGACAAAGTCAAATCTAAAGCAAAAGTAAGACATGTTGGAAGATTGATTTTAGATAATTAATCGAAAAGTCAAAGCATCTCCAATTTGTTGTTAGACAGTGTATGTTTTTAGCTTCATTCAGAATGATATACATTATGACATTAAATGTAAATGAATAAAATACATATTTGATTCATATTATTATAGTGTGTTTCTGTGTAATACACTTAAACTGGACACATATGAGATTCGTGTTAGTTTAGAATGTTCACAGCCGTTGGATAGATCTGGGGAGATTTATCTTGCCAAGGCTGACACTGATGTGCCGCCAAGTTGGTTGAGGTGGCTTGTCTCAGCTGCTAGGGTGAGGCCTGAGGTACATGTAGTGTGAGTTTTCTTGAAACCCTGAACCGAACCAGAATTCCAGTATTGCCCTAGACCTTGGAGATAGATGGGCAAAACTAGAATGTTACACTTGACCCCTAAACTCGATTATGATACTACACTAGGTGTTGGATTGGGCTGTCTTTGATATGCCAATCAGTGACATCCTTAGAGGGGGTCAAAACCTGGGTATGTTGGGACAATCCGAGAATTCATCTAAGTGGGTGATCATAGTGACAAGATCAGCCCCTTTGTCGGACAAAGTGAATGATCGGGGATGCACTCTCTCTTATGGAAACCAAAACTGTCGGCAGTCGATTTCAACCATTGAAATTTGTTTTGCAAAATATATTTATATAGGGATATACATACATATATATATATTTCAAAATGTTTGCAAAATGTTTTAATTCCTGGGATCCATCTGATTATAGAGTGCATCACTGTACCTTGTAGCCAAGGGAGATGTCCTCTCTTGTCGAGCAGTGCTTGATCATTATGGGCTAAGAGGTTAAGTGTAAGACCGTTGAGGGTAATACCTGAGGGCTAATCTTGCATCTACCAACAGTCATTGGATTTTTATAAGGTGGTTTGACCCAATGACCATTTAGTGTAAATGTTGGGCCCATTAAGAGACTATGGTGATGGACTCAGGGGTTCATTGTCTCCTACAGTGAATTCGGCCAGGCCTTGTAACAGAGGCTGGGCTGAACCCATGTGGTTGATGTGTAGATCAATGTTTGGTTCCCACGCCATACAAGGATATCCAACTAGGCAACAGTTTGGAGGGTAAGTGAACAGATGGACTTAATGGGTCTAAAGCCCAATTCAAGCTGGCTTAATGAGATTAATTAAAAGGGGGAGGTTCTGGGATTTAGATCAACAGATAGGATAAGAGATTGTCCCTATCCACTCAGAGAGTTCAGATCCAAATAAAGATTTGGATCAGGAAACTCCTAATTAGATTAGAAGAACTGATCTTTATCTGCAGATAAGATAAAGGATTATTCTTATCTCTTAAAGAGAGTTCAGATCCAAATACAAGATTTGGATTAGGAAACTCCTAAGGGGATTAGGAGATGCTCTTTTAAAGGTTGTAAATAGAGAAACAGGGAGAACCTCCAACACACAATTATCAGTTCAGAGATTACAAAGAGAGAAGAATCTGCAGTTCGACTACTCCTGTTTTCTGCTCTTGCCGCCATACCAGTTCGATCTCCACCTGTGGGAGCAATCAAAAAGTGTTCTTGATATTACCTTTTGGTTGAAAAGGTAATCAGAAGTCGTGCTCACTAGCCCTTCATCAGATTCTTGCTGAAGAACCATCCTACTGATTCTGCTTCACTCTACACCGTATCATATTCGATGGAAGCAGTCTTTGGATCTTTCCTTGGGTGTGAACACCTTTATTGGAGGTTATTGTTACTTCGTATCAGGTAAAACCCTCCACTCCCTTTTGTTTTCAGATCTGGTCTGGTTTAGGTTCAAGATTGATCATTGAAAATGCAGTTTTCTAAAATAGAGAATGTGATTCCCACGTGGGAGAAAAAGAAATTTTTGAAATTTCGCCCAACATTCCTACAGGATTCAGTCATCCATATGATGGATTTCTCATCCCTTCACTTGCAGCTTCCAACCATCAATTAATCTTTCTTACTACATTGGGTTCCCTCCTAATGTTGTATCTGTAGTGTCATAAACTCATAATAAGGAAGGAGCACCCATCCATATGGATGCTAAACCCGAGAGGTTGATGATATGATGTGATTGCAATTCGTCATAGTCCCCAAATTGAAAGTCAAAATAACTTAAGTTATAGCTGGATATTTTCACTTTTCAGAAGACCCATGTAAAGTCAAATTACAAAATTTTTACGTGGAGATTTTTCTCCGAGCTTTCACTATAATGGTACAGGCAGAGCACCATTTTTCTACAAGCTTTCAGTATAAAGAGAGAGCACTTGTAGAAATTGTAGGAGCAAACAAAAGCAAGGGCTCACATCCCAAAATCAATTCAGAGCAGCTCATTTCAACTTCATTCAGGTGGGTTTTATTTCTTCATTCTGATTCATTTGGTTTTTTGATGATTAATCTTTTTTATAGTTTTGTTAGTTTAGATCAGATCCTTTAAATCCTTTCTCAAATACTAACTTTGGTTTGAAGTTTTTAAAAGATGAAAGAAAATTCTCGTCATTTTCTGGAGCTGAATGTATTGAAAGAAATGGTTTTTTATCTGAAAGTCAAGGTTTGGTTTAAATGGGTACCTGTAATTTATGTGGATTTTCACTGTTCAGGTATGTTGAAGAAGATATCAGTAGTCTTGTTTATGGGGTTTCTTGCATGGGCTTATCAGGCCATCCAACCTCCACCGCCCAAGATCTGTGGCTCTCCAAATGGTCCACCTGTTACAGCGCCTAGAATAAAACTCAGAGATGGTAGGCATTTGGCCTACAAAGAGAACGGTGTCCCAAAAGACAAGGCCAAATACAAGATCATCTTTGTTCATGGTTTTGATTCTTGCAGATATGATGTGATCCAAATGTCACAGGTATCCACTGTCTAATTTTGCTTTCACTGTTTTGATAGTCTGAGTCATTGAATTCCATATCCGAGTATAGAAATTGTTGATGCTAATGGCGTTATTTCCAGGAAACTGCTGAAGAACTTGGCGTCTACTTGGTGTCTTTTGATAGAGCTGGATATGGAGAGAGTGATCCTAATCCCAAGAGAACAGAGAAGAGTACAGCTCTGGATATTGAAGAGCTGGCTGATCAGTAGGGATTGGGATCTAAGTTCTATGTGATTGGGTTTTCCATGGGTGGACAAGTGATCTGGAGCTGCCTCAAGTATATTCCTCACAGGTAAGCTGTTAGGACTTGGACAGTAAGTACTCTACAATTTTATAAAGAAATTTCTTTGATTTGAAGCCACTAGCCTGTTAAATTACTGGAGAATGCCATAAAAATAGAACTTAGCTCCAACTTTTCTACTGTACAATGTCTTTTCTCATTGATTCCACCATGTCTACACAAGGAATTCAAGAGTTGCATAAACTCAGTTGCTCTAGAATTTATCATATTTCCACCTCTTTTAGCTAGAAAACACAGGCTAGAACCAGTTATCATGGTGGCACAAGGCTTCAAGCCTGGCAAATTAACTTCCAAGCAAACAGAAGGACAACCACCAAATCAAAGGTGATAGTAGTTCAAACACCCACAAACGGCCAAAACCAGATCCAAAACCTTGTATCTATAACTTGTTTTCTCTTGTTGTCTTGTAATTACCATATTCTTCTATTTCTGCATTTCTTTTTGTAATGTGTTCAATTCACTCTGTAGTTCCTTCTATCTAATTAAATGGGGAGTTCAATATATTTGCAGGCTGGCAGGAGCAACACTTATAGCTCCGGTTGTCAACTACTGGTGGCCTGGCTTTCCAACCAACTTGTCAAAGGAAGCTTTCAAGCAGCAACTTTCAGGGGAACAGTGGTCTATTGGGTTGTCTCATTATGCACCATGGCTCACTGACTGGTGGAATAAGCAGAAATTTCTTCCTACTTCCAATGTCATAGCCCATAATCCTGACATTCTTTCTAGCCAAGATAAAGAGGTCTTCCACAAGTTTGAGGCCAGAGAAGCCTATGTGGTATCTATTCTGGCCCATTCCTAGCTTTCTGATGAACTGTCTCTATTGTTCAAGGTTTCTTTCTCTAGCTGTAATGCCCCATGAAATGATCCTGTGAATGCTCTTTGGATCCTCAGGCACAGATCAGGCAGCAAGGCGAATTCGAGTCCCTGCACCGTGACATGATTGTCGGTTTCGGTAATTGGGAATTTGACCCTATGGATGTCGAAACCCGTTTCCGGATAATGAAGGTTCAGTTCACTTATGGCATGGAGATGAAGATGGGCTTGTTCCTACTAGCCTGCAGCGCTTTGTTGCTGGAAAGCTTCCCTGGGTTCACTACCATGAGCTTAAGGGTTCAGGCCACATGTTTCACTACATTGATGGTATGCCTGATGCCATTGTTAAGACACTTCTACTTGGAGAGAAATAGTAGTCAAGTTGCCTTCTATCAAGCTTTCTCCCCTTCTATTGTTTTTTTTTTTGATGAATTTTCTATTGGGGTGAAAGTGTGAGAGGGAATATTAAATCACAATCATCAATAAATTAAAGAAGAAAACAGTTTGTAATTAACAATAATTATATTGGTTTTCCAAGAATAGTGATATACATGCACATTTTACATCTACTGTCATTAATTTTCAACATTTCCCAAAGTGTGTGTCATAGTTGTTCACACAAGTAAACTATTAATGTATGTGTTCTCTTTAATTATTTGAGTGGTTCTCATATATCCACGCATATCCTAATTTTTTTTATCAATATTCTAATTTTTCCTTTCAATACTTTGAACCTTGGGTCTAATGACCAATAACAGCCACTATTCAAAGATAAAAAGTTGCTAGTCATAGCTATCCTTGGATTACACTTCATCCATTTTGGTTATTATGGGGTTTTATTCGGATCTTAGTTCTTTAGTCTAAAAAGATTCTTGCTATGTACCCAACATACATAAAAAACAAATTAAAGCAGAAGAATTGACACCAAAATCAAAATCACTTCATCCCTCTGCAATATCCACATGAATCTTTAGGTTGGTTGTGGACATCAAGGATAAATTCGGGTGGATCCACATATGGATGATGGATCCATCTTTAGGAAAAGTTGGATCATGATCCTTGGTTATTGTACATCACGATGAAGATGACTACTTTAAAAGCATGAAGCTGAACAACCACAATAATATAAAAGATGCCCTCAGAAAATGCCATCACCATCACATTAGCAGAAATAAGTCCAGGGCATATTCTTCTTTTCCATTGCCAAATTACATTTAACAACTTTAGTGTTTCAAAGTAAACAAGTCTTTGTAGCAATTAACAGTTCTGATATTAACTCAAGGAATCTGTTCAATCTAAAAGCTTAAGCTGTTAGATGAGGTTCCTGAATAGATTTTTATTATCTAACAATCTATAGATGAAGATATGCCTGGGTGAACCACTGAGGAGCCCAGATCTCCGAAAAACAAAAAAGTGTGCAAACATGTTGAGAGCATGTCATCCAGAAATACATAAGGCTCAGCTTGAAAATAGTACAAATATAAATATGTATAATACAAATGCATACAAAATACAAGGTTTTGCACTCTACATATTTATATTTATACTCCTTCCAAACTGAGCATAAAGAATTTCTTCCGTATTTATATGTTAAATTCATGGGAAGATGTTCCTATATACTGGATGCTATGCTCTCAGCATGTTCATACACTGTTTTCTCAAGAGACCTCATCTAAACACTAAGCAGTGAACAACTTTACATTTCCAAATGGGCCCTCGCTAGGAGGGATTCCCTCAACATGAGCTAAAAGCTTTGCCCATATTCAGACCTAGATCGGCTTTGCCAGCTACAGACATGGTTGGACTTGGGCCAAACCCAAATTAAACCAAAACTGTAGTCCTTCATATAAAGTCTGTGGAATGGGATTATTTGAATAGAGAGGGGCAAATTCCTGTATGTACAGCCATTACATGTTGATCCCTTGACTGACTAAAAGAATATGAATCCTTATATTTTGCCTTTTCTTTAACATAGCCTAGCATATCCATTCTTTCCCTAACTTCTTTTCTCTCTTTTTATCTTCTATTTTTGGCTATTTCTTTTCAATCAACAAGACTGAGATTTAATCGTTTCTTGAGCTAGCTTCACATCTACATCTGAAATGCTGATCTATTAAGTATTAAAATATTATTAGTGCAATGCATCTATAACGTTGACCCATTTAAGTACACAGTTATATAATGCAAAAGAGTGGTGCTACTGTAATCAGAAATAAATGTAGTTGTCTGTTTTAATTATTTAGTTTCCATGGACATGCGTTGTATTTAATTTTAGGAGTTACAAATCCTGAAAATTATATCTAATATTCTATATGAGGGTTATGTTAATCCATAATATAGTATAAATATGACAGTGACCAGGCTGTTTTTTTTTTTAATTTTTATCTGTTGATAACAAGAATGATTAAAGCAAACCATTACAATTGGTCTTTCTATGATGTAGCTTAATTTACACTTTTTTTCCTCAAATAGAGCTTATCCACAGCTCTTGTTTCATGTTCTAGCTTAATTAATATCAACTAGTATTTACCAAAAAACAGTTTAATTAATAAAAAAAATACTAAATCAGAAAAGGAAAAAGGAAAAATACAGTGGGCGAATTTATAATCTCTACTCTTGAGGGATCTGCACACCATTAATTAAAACCAGGATTTTCAACTTCTGAGAACATCGCCAATACTCTGTGTCAGATTCTTGCAGGCAGCTCAACTGCATTCTGCAGGCTATTAAGGACACTGGTGCCCACTAATTAAATTATACAATAAAAGATGGCATTTTCGAGGTCTCCAATCTTGTCTGTACTCTGTAGAGGTGATGCAAAAGCAGCTGAGGTCCCACTACATTTGGGTCGACAGTTTATGGGTTTGGGTGATGGGCTAGGAATGGAAATGGGAAAGGGGTGGGGTTGGGTTTTGCATGTCAAATATCCCGCCCCATCTTGGCCCTAATAAAAAAACTAAGAGCCGGTCAGGTGATCGGTTTCATTTTATCCCAAAATCATTATTTTGTCAAAAACTATTAATTTGGTAAAAAAACCACTGATTTGAGTGGTCAAACTGTTCGAATCATTCAAACCACCCAATGCTTTTAGTGGTTTTTTATTTTATTTTTTATCAAAACAATCCATCCCTTGGGTTCGAAACAATCAAACCGTTTAACCTGGAAACCAAACCCTGACCAATTCATTGTCCGATTCCGGAATTTGTCCCGCCTTACCCTGCCCCAACCATGTAATACAATATAATCGGCACAAGCATATATGCTATAGTAAACCCTTTTTCATACGATTCAAGTTGGTATTTTATATTTCTACCAATAAATGAGTTGGTACCTTATTGGATTAAGCTTTATATAATGTTAGAATATATTATATATTTCAACCAAGGTTCAAAGTATCGACATGTATCGGCTCATGTTTGCCAATACGTATCGTTTCAGGACCTCTCTGATACGTTCCTACAGTGGGTGTATCAGGGTTCTGACTGATTCAGGGGATTGAAGAGCCTTAAACTGGTCCCCTGAACCGATTTCAAAAAATATATATATATAAAAAATAGTATTAATATCATCGAATACGCTCCTACCGACGTATCTGACGTATCGATATTTTGAACCTTTATCTCAAGAAGTATATACTAACTTATGAAAAAAATAAAAAAGAAAAAAAAATATTTACATATAGATGCATATAGGATATAAGATTGTGATTCAAAAGAATGGGTCAAGATATAAGATATCGTTTCATAGAATTGAATTGGAAAACCATACCCATACTCCACCTAATTTGACGCAATAAGTAGGAAAAACTAATTAATACCATGCTTATGTAAACATGTCTATCTTTTAGAATTTATAAAAATTAAGTATAGATAAGGTGTTCTAATAGTTGATGTCACCTGTTCTACTCTTAAAGTTAACTGAATTTTTAAGTTTGCAGAAGATCGGAGGAAGAAAGTTGAAAGTTGCACCTTCAATTGAAGGTTCAATAATAAAAATAAGAAAATAGGTCAGGTTTTGTTTTCAGACATCACTTTTGGAATCTCATTTCTTTATGATTTCATACATCAAAAAGCTTTGGTCTCTACTTAACAAATGGAAGTTTTGGAAATGTTGACTTCCTATTTCGAGCCTTGGGTTTCATTTGTTTGCAGTGTAAATTCTATTCATTCTACAAATGCATCAGAGTTCAAATTCTGGTTCCTTGATATTTTCCATAAGGTCAGTTTGTTTGCAATGCATACTCATTCGCACAACGATTTTAAAAAGAGGCTGAGGAAGGTGAGAGGCGCACGCCTCAAGGCGAGGCGACCAAATTTCCCCTGGCCTTGGTAACCTCAGTCTCAACTCAAGGGGCGTAAGCCTCAGTTTTAGTGAGGCGTAGGCCTTTGGCCTTTCGTCTCAATTTACATGAGGCAATAGCCTCAAGTTAAAAGGGTTTTGGTAATTTTGGAAAAAATTAAAAGAAAAATGAAAACCCTAAAAAATGTGGATTACCATCGATCAAAACTGCTATTTCTCCTTTTTTGTTCAATCGAATTCAAGATTTCAAGAAGACTTCTCAGTTCTCATAGACCGAACTCAAGATTCAAGATCAAGAATATTAGAGGGAGGAAGACAAATCGATTTGCGTACAGAGGTACAGGTCCTCCTCCCCCTCCTTCTTGAATTGTGCATACTGCGTAGTGCGTACAGGTCCTCCCTCTGTCGCTTCCTCCTCCTCCTCCTGTATGAATCCAGATTCAATATTAAAATGCATTTCAATATTTCCTGAACAGAAATGCATTCAAGAAATATATTAAATCTGGATCAATATTAATTTGTTATTTACTTATTTGTTAATTTGTTATATCAATGAACATTATAAGTGCTGTGATTATACATGTTGCATACAATGAACATGATATTATTATTTATTAATTTGACTGCATATTTGTTATTTGTTGAATTATCGACTACAAATTCCATTCAACAAGAAGTTTAGCACAAGCGACAGTCTCTAAGAACACGATACAAAAAATCAGGGCAATTAGACCAAATGAAGGAAATAGAAATGGAGCAATCAGTTTGTTTGGCTAAGATATGGGCTGCTTCATTTGAAGACCAAGGGGTGTAATGACTTGTAATTGAGTGCAAACACAAAAAATGTGTCCTGCAGTGGGCAATTATAGTGCAGATATGGTAGGGAGGTTACCATCCATCAAGAACTTGACAATAGAAAGCTAAGGGGGTGTTGTGTAGTGTGGAGGAAAAATTGGTGGGTGTGGACTGGTCCACACCATACCCTGTGGCAGGAACCAATCCACACCACACCACAGTACGCAATTGTTCTGAACTGTGGACAAACTGTGGACTAGATCAGTCCACACCCACAGTGGCGTTCTATAGGCGTGGCGTGGACTAGTCCATACCACACTTTTTGATTTCATGTATCTCAAATACATTTATGAATGATCTATAATTCTACACAATTAATCATAAATATCTATTTTTTGCATTTTATATGATAAATATATTGAAAAATGCATCAATGAATTAATTTTAACCAACAAATATTAATTTCTTATAAAAACCAACGTTCTAAAAAATGACACGGAAACGGAACCATTCTGGCCACCGATTTCCAGGTTCGGTTCGAACGGATGGCCCATTTTGAATTAATATTAACCAACAAATATTAATTTCTTATAAAAACCAACATTCTAAAAAACGACACGGAAACGGAACCATTCTGGCCACTGATTTCCAGGTCCAGTTCGAACGGATGGCCCATTCTCACAAACAAATTAAAAAAATAATTAAAAATAAAAAATGGTAAAAAACCGTTAAACGGGTCGACGGGTCGATGGTTCGACCGCCCGGGTCAACGGGTTGTTGACTTTTTCAATAGTTTTTGGCCAAAAACCGGGTTTGGGGTAAAATGGAACCGCTCTCTTGGATGGTTCCCAGGTTGAACGGTTCGACCATCCAGGTCAACAGTAGTTCGAAAACCTTGATAAAAACAATAGTAAAAATGTAAAATAATTAAAATTTTAAAAAACATATTTTAAATATTATTTTATTGATAAAAACATTAAAAATTTAAAAATTAAGTAAATTAATTAATATTTTATTTACAAAAATATTAAAATGTGAAACAGACAATAGGGTTTTAGCCTTTTAGGGAGAGTGTGAAGCAGGGGATCAAAAATAGAGTGTGGGCGGACTCTAACCACGAGTCTTTGTTGTGGATGAGAAATTGGGGTGTGGACCGGTCCCATCCACAGCCAGCCGAACGGGTGTTCATCCCGTGGATGGGACCGAAACAGATTTTAAGGTTACAGGACCGAAACAGTCCCGTCCACGAGATAAACACAGTGCCAAACACCGCCTAAGTCACACTCAAGAAACAAATTTTAAGGTTAAGGGAGATTAAATTTCGTCCTTACAAAATTGGTCATCACATTGTCCCTGCAACCCTTGCAACCGTGTACTAGGAACATCTCCATGCTTGTATATTTTCATTTATGGGAAGATGTTTCCAATGCACAGCTGTAAGGGTTGTGACTTGTGAGGATGGTGTAAAGACCAAGTTTGTGAGGACGAAACCTACTGTATATAGATGACTAATTAAATTCTATTGTAAGAATTCGGATTAGCTAAATGCTTTAGTTATTTAGCAAGCTGTATAACCAATAATAATGTTCATAAAATACATGGGCCCACATTGAGAGGTTGAATGGTTGTGGGTCCGATGTATTTTATCACTCGTGTGGAACAATTTATAAGTGATATGGAAAATTCCATATCAGTACCTTGTACTTTGGCTCGAGTGACAATTTGGTTCATGAACTTTAAAATGCAACAATCCAGTACCCGAACTTTTCAAACGTGACAATTTGGTACCTACCGTTAACAGACCATCAACCAACACCGTATACAGCTTAAATAATTATAAAATGCCAAAATTATCCTTGTTTGTAATTTTTAGACCTTTTTACCCTTTCTCTTTAAACAAATAAAAGAAGGGTAAAACAGAGAAATGGGTTTGATTAGAAACAATCACAAAAGCAATCAGAAGTATAGAAATTTAGTATTTTGCACAAGTACGAGAAACAAAGAGGAATTGCTTTTGATTGTTCTAGAGAAGAAAAAGAGTTTAGTTTCTGGAGAACGTACAAGTTTGAAACTCAAAGAGAGAAAGAGAGACAAAAAGTCAAAGGTGGCGTTTGATAAATCTGAAATCTGAAGTCTAAAAGGTTAAAAAGATATTAAAAGTGTTTGAAATCTAAAAAGAGACATAAACTCTGAATAGATAAGCTTGTTTGTTTTTGACCAAACCTTTAACATCTGAAATTTCCTGATTTTACTATTTTACCCCTATAATAGATTATTTGGTAATTTTGAACTCAACTTGTACTATTTCAAATAAAATAATTTATCAAATTCAAAATAATATTTAATAATTAATAAAAACAATAACTAATAATAAATAAATATTTAATTTTTAATAAAATAATTAATAATTAATAAAAACTATTAACTAATAAAAATATTTAATAACTAATAATTAATAAAATGCAAATATAAATTAATAAAAATGATTAATAATTAAGAAAAATAACTAATAATTACTAAAAACAACTATTAATTAAGATGAAGTAGATGGGAATACTTCAAACATTAGAAAAACATCAAAATTTAACATACATGAATGAATTTGTATACTTCAAGTAATTCAGATCTCCTACAAGTAATAACTCTGTTCATATAGAATCCAACCTCACATTGGGAATATCACCCATCATGTATGTTAAATTCTGGGAGAGTTGTTCCCCATATGTGGCTGCAGTCCCATTGCCATATATACAGGTAGGCCTTTATCTTGAAAAAAAAGGGAGTTGAATAGATTTTAATTCGCAATAAAAATATATATGAGTTGATGAAGGGGAATTTGGCCCGACTTCGTAATCACCCGACACGTGGCAAAAGCAAACAACTCAGGACAGTAGAGCGCCCGAAGTGAGCATCGAAAGCAAGTCCAAGCTCACTACCGAGCTCGAACTCCAGACCACTCTACTAGGAGTCCGAGCTCCCTACCAAGAGACCGAGCTCCCTATTGGGAGTCCGAGCTCCCTATTAAGAGCGAGCTCCCTATTAAGGGTCCGAGCCCCCTAATAAGAACCCGAGCTCCCTACTGAGAGTCCGAGCTCCCTATTAAGAGCGAGCTCCCTACTGGGAGTCCGAGCTCCCTATTAAGAGCGAGCTCCCTACTGGGAGTCCGAGCTCCCTATTAAGAGCGAGCTCCCTACTGAGAACCCGAGCTCCCTGCAAGGAGCACGAACTA
>NW_010729143.1:2063763-2088046 GCF_000365185.1 Nelumbo nucifera | reverse complement strand
TTTTTTGAAAATCAAATTAAAGCGAGCACCCTCAGCACGGACCAAAACCCTCCTGCTACCTTACCAACTCCCCGCGCCAAGACAGGACCCTTGTCGCAGGGAGTGGGGGGCAATTGATGAAGGGGAATTTGGCCCGACCTCGCAATCACCCGACACGTGGCAAAAGCAAACAACTCAAGACAGTAGAGCGCCCAAAGCGAGCATCGAAAGCAAGTCCAATCTCACTACCGAGCTCGAACTCCAAACCGCTCTACTAGGAGTCCGAGCTCCCTACCAAGAGACCGTGCTCCCTACTGGGAGTCCGAGCTCCCTATTAAAAGCGAGCTCCCTATTAAGGGTCCGAGCCCCCTAATAAGAACCTGAGCTCCCTACTGGGAGTCTGAGCTCCCTATTAAGAGCAAGCTCCCTACTGGGAGTCCGAGCTCCCTATTAAGAGCGAGCTCCCTATTGAGAACACGAGCTCCCTGCAAGGAGCACGAACTATACTGGGCCCCAACCCTCACAAAGCTGTGACCCGAGCTAGCCCATGGCAGCTCGGAACACTCCCCAAACCGAACTCAAGACATCTCGCTCGCCACTCCAACACTCCGCTTCCGAAACACCAGGCTGACCAAACGTACCTGACACCAAGGACGTCCGTATCCAAGGGCRACGCACCTGACTGATTTGGGATCTGACGCCTGACAGCCGCACTTCAAACGGCCTCCTGCTACCACCACCTGCAACCGTCGTTACTAGCCGCAGAGACGGCTCCGACAAAAGGAGCAGTGGCGGTTCTGTCCGGCCAGAGGAAATGACATCCGAACTGGCATGAGTTCAGAAGTAATCATGCCTGATCTGACAGAAGCCTGGAAGTGAGTGCGCGAGGTGATTATAAAAGGCTCCTACCCCCCAGGAACGGGGTATGCTAACTTTTGCGCTATCTGGTCTATCTTGCCTTTGAAAGACTCTAACTTGAGCTTCGGAGCCCTTATGTCGAGTTCTCCCCGGAGCTTCTCTTCTCCTTCCGTTTCAGGGCCCTACCACTCAGTTCAGAGGCAAGATCGTTGACAGATAAGATCGGCCGGATTATGCATCATCATGAGTAATATGACTTGTAATTAAGGGAATACAAATTAGAAAATTTGATAAATTTTAAATGAATTCTAGAAAAGTTTTAACAATCTTTCTCRACCCATGTATGTATTTGATAAGTTTCAAATCAATTCCAGAAAAGCTTTTACAAAATTTCTCAACCTTATTTCATAAGCAAATAAATTTTATAACTGGGTATTTTAAGAAAAAATTTCTAGAAATGAATTCTATATTTCATAAGCAAATAATTGGGTATTTTAAGACAAATATGTGTGTGTTTCATTGTCATCACAGTTGCATAAACTGTGGCCATTTTTTTTTTTGAAGAAGCAGCTTTGAGGTACGGGAAGAGAAATATGCTTTGAAGCCGACCTTTGCCTCGAAGAAGAAAAAGAAGAAGAATATACCTTTGATGCTTATTCACCGGTGGTTAGCGTCTGGCGTGTAGGTGCTATTTCAACCCTAAAAAATTGAAGAATACTATGAGGACAGAGGAGCCAGATCGAAAGAAAAGGAGGGATGGCCATGAATATACTTGGAGCAGTCGTCTTGAGAACGCAGATGACGATGGTCTTTCAATGCTATCTCTGAGAACATAGGCGGCGATGGTGTTGAGAACACAGGCGGCGATAGAAAGCAGAAATGAGATAGAGTTTAGGTTTGGGGTTAAACAGGGGGCAAATCGTGGCATTTCAAAATTTGTTAAGGGGTATTTTTGACTTTGTGGTATCTCTTATATGTATCTGAGCGCATTGAGAGATGGGCCGCGCGCTTACGATTTCAGATTTGAAAAATCAATCCAGATCTGTTTTCAGATGCAATATCAAATGAGTCCTGTGTTTGAAAAGTAGATAAGAAAGAAAAAGGTGTCAAAGAAATAACTAAAAAAGGAAAAAAATATTATTAATCAAAATAATAAAGCCTCGAAGAATCGCAGTTCAAAACTCTGAGGATATGGAGTTGCAGAGAGAATAGAAGGATATATAATTAAAATAATATTAGCATTTAAAAATAATAACCATCACCATTTAAAAATAAAATAAGTCCAAGATCACTAATTAGGTTTCTGAAATCCAAACCTCAAAAAAAAAAAAAACAGAGAAAGGACATTGAATTCATGCTTTAAAGCAAAAGAATCACCAGAAAAACATTAGGGAAGAAAGATAGATCGGAAACCAAGAAAAAATTACAGATGTGAACTTTAAACAAAACCAACCAAGAAAGGGCATTAAAATTCATGTTATAAAACAAAAGAATCACATGAAATTCATTAAAGAAAAATGGATAGAAATAAAATAGCAAAAAAAAAAAAATTAAAACAAACCTTGTTTGTCTTCTCTAACGTGACAACAAGTGTTCTCTTCTCCGATGACAGTGGGATTAAAAACACTTCTAATGGCAGCAAATGCTCTCTGTTCCAGTGATATTTTCCCAATAAATATTCTCTATTCCATCAACCAAGGTTCAAAGTATCGGAAACATCAAGTGTATTAGAAAGACAATTTTAAGAGACATATTGGAATATACCTTGGATACACATGCGTATTGGAGAAAAAGTAAGATACGCATAGATACGCTTGGAAACACTATAAATACTTAAATAAATCATAAAAATACATCAACAACACTAAATATAAGACCTCAATGAGGTGTATATACATTAAATTAATGTATTTTAATGCTTTTATGAATAAATATATTGTAGTTAGTTATAATTTCATTAAAAAAATCCTATGCTTAACTATAATTTATAAATTAAAATTCTTAAGTTTTAATGATTTATGGGATGGGAAAAACCCAACTCTCCTATCCGACCATAAAACATGCATTGGCACAACTTCTAAGTGAAAATATAATTAATAATTATTTATTATTTATTTTAAAAAATCATAAAAAATAAATTAACATCATATAATATATTCAAAAAATAGTTATTAAAAAAGAAATTTCAATTGCTTTGTGTATATGATAGATCATCCATAGAATTATAATATATTCGATCATTGTGATCAAGTGATAAAATATAATTAATTAGTTATTTATTTTTAATTCTAAAAATAAAAAAATAAAAAAATAATTATTAAAGAATAAATTCCAATTGGTCTATGGATATGATAGATCATCCATAGAATTATAATATATTCAATTGTTGTGATAAAATGATAAAATATTATTAATTATTATTTATTTTTTTATTATAAACATAAAAAAATAAAAAATAAATATTAAAAAGAAATTTCAATTGCTCTATGGATATGATAGATAAATCCATAGATCTAAAACATATTTAGTCTTTATAAGCAGAGAAAAAAAATTACATTTTTCAATTTTTTGTTAATTTATATTTCCCCAAATATCTTCATAAAATTTCCATAAATCTACTGATAACTCAAAAAAAATTGTGATTTTCAATGTAAGAAATGTAGATCAACATAAATTTATATGTTCAAGAAAAAAAGAAATCACAAGATATTATAAAAATTGAAAAATTTTACTTATTTTTGCCATATTTTTTCAAAATTTGAAAAATTTTCAAAAATAATAACGATTCACATTTGTTTCTTGCAAATTTTTGCAAATCTAGCTCTCTAGGAATGAGGTTTGGAGTTTTAGTCATTTGGGGGTGAAAGAAGACTTATTTCAGGGAAAAAAAGCTTGCTTTCCCCTTTTTTTTTCAGTTTTTGGCCGCATCTTTTTCGTCAATACATTACTGGTACAGTCCGATACACCCCAATACGCCTTCGAAACAAGTTTGATATGTATAAAAAAAGACAAAATGCCCAATTTCCATGCATATCTTGTATTTGTTTTTCAAAGATACGATATCGGGTATATCGTATCGAAATTTTAAACCTTACCAGCAACAAGCATACTCTCCGACCATATTTTTCCTTTGATTTCAGTTTTTTTCAGTGGCGTATTCTGCTTATCGGCATCGGCATCGGCGAGAACTGTACTCTTCGATAGGTTAGAACAGTGAATAGTAGTTCCCACTCACAGAGAAATGTTATTATAGTGGTGGAGGTCATTTTTATCATTTTGAAAATGACACAAATTCAACTATCGAAAATGAGATAGGTATTTATGTCCTTTTACGTCTTAGTTGACGGTTCATTAACGATAGAACTGGATTGTCGTGTTTCAAAAATTCAGATTCAGGATTATGGCATTTTAACGTTCGAGGACCAAATTTTCACAGTACTGATCGAGATATTTTTCCCAGTAGATAGAAACGTACAGTTTAAAACAGGTGAAGACATTTAACAGATTTGCCAGATAAAGACAGAGAATCTTCCACTCATCAATGCCTACAAAGAAAAGAAAGAAACAAATAAAGAAAAAGGGAAAAACTGCACACAATATCTAACCTTTGAATATCAGTCATTTTAAAACTGTTGATGTATTATTATATATATTCTGTGTAAAATCAAAACTCAATACACTTGGCCGCATTGCAAGGCGCCAACTATAGCTGGTTGGTAAAGTCTCGGACTTGGGAGTTGTGGTCAAATAAATGAGGGGTATTTTTGTCAACGCCAAAAGTCTCAACCTTCATAAATTGCTATATATTGTTATTTCCAGACTCTGGATTATAAGAGGTACAGGAAAAAGCAATTATTGTAGAAATGACGGAAGCTAACAGAAAAGTATCAGCTGCTTCAGTAAGGGCTCACACACGAAAATCAATGCAAAGCAACTCATTCCATCTTCCTTCTGGTGGGTTCTCTTTCTTTTCTCACTTTCACTTGTTTGATTGATCTCTTCACATTCTTTCTTTTATTAGATCACATCTCTTATTGCCCCATCGCTTAACTCTGACTTCTGGGTTCCTTCTCTTTCTATAATATAATCTTCATGAACTCGCTTCCACATCGAGATTTCGTTATCTTAAGTTGTTTAAATTGTAGTGATGCATTGGAAAATACTGGATTTTGATCTGAATTTAATGGATCTGCTCGATGTTTATGACTTTCCGTGATGAAAACTCAACACTTTCAGGCATGTCCAAGAAAGTTTCGGTCCTTCTACTCATCGGGATTCTGTCATGGATGTATCAGGCCATCCAACCCCCACCACCCAAGATCTGTGGCTCCCCAAATGGCCCACCTGTGACAGCGCCTAGAATAAGACTCAGAGATGGAAGGCATTTGGCCTACAAAGAGAACGGTGTCCCAAAAGATAAGGCCAAATACAAAGTCATCTTCGTTCATGGCTTCGACTCTTGCAGATATGATGCCATCCCACTGCCTCAGGTTTACTCATCTCTCTGCGCTTTGGTTTCACTTCTGCTTCTTTCTTCTCGGTTGAGACTTTCGATTTCATATCTGAAGATAAAGAGTTGTGTTGCTGATTCCAGTGGTGTATTTTCTAATTTCTACAGAGAGTTGCTGAAGAGCTGGGCATCTACTTGCTGTCATTTGACAGAGCTGGGTATGGAGAGAGCGATCCTAACCCCAAACGAACCGTGAAGGATACGGCTTTGGATATTGAAGAGCTGGCAGACCAGTTGGGAATCGGATCTAAATTCTACGTAATTGGGTTTTCCATGGGTGGACAGGCGATTTGGAGCTGCCTCAAATATATCCCTCATAGGTACGGTATCAAACACTTCTTTCAGACATATCGGATGTAAACCAGTTTTTTTTTTTTTTTTTAAACCCGATCCGGAGATTGGATTGTTCTTCCCTCTAGGTCAATCGGTTATAGGTTCAACCATTTAGATCAATGGGTCGATCTATAATGTTGTCAATATAAAATATTTTAAAAAAGATTCAACTATAATATTTAAAATTTATAAATATTTTAAAAAAGGATTCAACTATAATATTTAAAAGATATAAATATTTAAAAAAAAGGATTAATTATAATATCGGAAAGATATGATATCCAAAAAACACTTGTTACCAATCAATTGGTATCCAAAACATGTTAACCATTCCGGTGGTATTTATGAAAATTTATAGATGGGTTTTCATCGGTCAAGGTTCCTCTAAGATCATGTCTTTGCGATATTATAGATTTTTTTCTATAAAAAATAAAATAATACAAGAACCCGATAACCTCCTAAATGAGTCACTGTTAAACTGCCCGCTCAAGGACATCAACAATGGGTTAAAAACACTGAAAAACCGTTTTGGCCACTGAGTCATGAATCGAATTGTAGGACCACTTGGTTTAACCACTCAATTCACTTAAAAAATAAATAAAAAAAAAACTCCAGATTACTTTTTACAGCTAGTTTTTTTACACCAAACCTTTCTCTAATTATCTTATTTAAAAAACAAAAGGTAAGAGGCAATTTATTGCATAAGGACAGTTTTGCCTACTGCAATAATTCATTTTAACAGTATAATTATTGACTCTCCTTAATATTTTAATTCTATAAAAGCTTGTACACTAAATATTATATTATTTATTACTGTAGCAAATAACAATTATTTTTTTTTTCGGATTTATGTTACAATTTTGCCCTTGATGTAAATACCATATTTAATAAATTTATCAAAACATTCAAATCTATTTACATTTTCAAGAAAAAAAAATGATAAAGAATTAAGAGGTGTCTCATATGTGTTTGGCTAAATTACTGCTTATTATGGACAAGCATGGGTTTTTGGCTGAACCTGTCTACAGAAGTGCCCCAACATGTTCCTGTATTCTCTCTTCTGGAACAAATTTAATTTGAAAAACCTTTGTTCTTTACACAAACACTCCAAAGTGGTCATTTTATATTAATTATACGATATATTATAAAATGACATATTCAATATATTAGATATTATATTTTATATTTATATAAATTACTGATGTAAGGACAGGTTTTCAAATAAAGCTAGGGTAAATCTTATACAATATGATGTTTTTATTTACTTTTTATAACCTGTCTTAAAATCAAAATATATGCTTTATATAATATAAATAATATATATTTTATACATATATTATATGTGATATGATATAAATTACTAATATAACATATTTGATGACTTAGGCCCAAAGCACGGCATGACCTCAACTATAGCTCTCATATATGATGTGTTATAGATAACTTTACTATTGATGTCAACTGATCATCACTAGAAAATTAAAATATATATATATATATATATTAATTTATGTGATAAGTTATTGTTGTTGTTGTTATTATTATTATTATTATTATAAAATATAACTTATGATAAATGTATGATGAATCAAATACCTGTTTAGTGACTGTTTGATAAAGTTTTCATTACTTTGACTTTTGGTTTTGTGAGGTGGGTTTCACCTAAAAAGCTGAACACCAAATTTTACTCCAAGTGGAGGGGTAACTATCTATCTTAAAATTATTTTATTAATAAAAAATATACCCAAAAACAGAAAACAGGGGAGGACATGACCCACATTGCCTCAAACTTGAGATACAAGAGACTCAAATTGGCCATTGCATATTCATGTAGCCCCCTGTTTAGCCTATTTTCTCAGCTATTTCAAAGAAGCCACTTACAGGCTAAGATAAAGCTAAGCCCTCCCAAATGAGGCCTTATGAGGCCATGTTTTATTTTGTACCAGTGCTAGCCATAAGCCATGCTTAAGGGGCCTTCTAGTTACAGCTGAAGTGACTGAAAACAAGTAAAACCTCTAACAAAATTAAACTATAATTTGGACTCAACTCATTTGCACTTCCATACATTTTCATCAGTATAAATAAAATTACACTGCAAACAAACAAGGCCTTGGGGGCATTTCTTTTCCTATAAACAAATGCTTTTTCTACAACATCATCTGACCATGAACAGAAAAGTAAGTAAATTACGCCAAGTAAAAGAAGTAAAGAACTTACTTTTAATTAACAATAATTTAACTTATGCCATAAGTTACTTTTTTATAATTGACTTACCATAAATAAACACGCAGAATCCAAACACATTGGGAATCTCCCATAATTAATTGTATCTTAAACTCATTGGCAGGCATTCCTTAAGCGTGACCGGATGCCATGATCTCAGGGTGTGCACATAACTTTTGCTTTCAGGAGATCTTGTTTCACTATAAATCTTTTATAAACATTATATAGGTTTTTYCGTCTTTTCCTTCCTTTCCCTACTTTTTCTTTTGAACCAAACATAACCTTAACAAAAAGTTTCAGGTTGCAAGCTTGAATTGAATCAGGCCATCTCTAAGAAGGCTATTTTCCATTGGATATGGTCATTAGTCTGAAATCGTTGTATTTAATGTATCAATGACCCTGAAAGCTGATATGTATCGATCGATATGTTTTGATATGATACCAAAAGTATGGTATGTATCGCAATTCTGACATAGAAAGTTTGAAATGCTTGCAGGCTAGCAGGAGCAACACTAATTGCACCGGTTGTCAACTACTGGTGGAGAGGGCTGCCCACCAATTTGACCCTGGAAGCCTATAATCTGCAACTACCCCGGGATCGTTGGGCAGTTGGAGTGTCTCACTACGCTCCCTGGCTCACATACTGGTGGAACACTCAGAAATGGTTTCCTGCTTCCAGCGTTATAGCCCATAGCCCTGATATTCTTTGTAGCCAAGATAAAGAGGTCTTCCAGAAGTTTGAAGCGAGGGAATCCTATGTGGTATGGTATCTGTTTTGGCCCATCCATCCCTAGCTAGCTCTATGAATTTTAATCCCAGATTTGGACTGGCTTGAGAACTGGAAAGCTCATTGGGTCATGGGTTTTCTGGTTAATCAGCTGGTTAGACCCAGAAAGGTTACCAGGCCACTGGTTCAACCATCCGGTGTGATGCAGATTTGATTTCCACTAGTTTTTATAAAGTTTCTGTGGATATTTGTGGGTTGCTTGGTCCTGATACATACCGCACCCTATATAAAGTGAAGTGTGGTTCAAACTTCAAACCATGTGATTTCAACCACACCACACCTTATAGAGAACACACTATCAAACACTAACTTCTGATTAATCAAAATTCTCTTTGGCTCTCCACAGGCACAGATCAGGCAGCAAGGAGACTTTGAGTCCCTGCACCGTGACTTGATCGTCGGGTTCGGGAGTTGGGAATTCGACCCCATGGACCTTGAGAACCTGTTTTCTAATGGCGAAGGTTCGGTTCACTTATGGCATGGAGATGAGGATGGGCTTGTTCCTGTTAGCCTACAACGCTATATTGCTGCAAAGCTGCCATGGATTCACTATCATGAGCTCAAGGGTTCAGGTCACATGTTTCCATACATTGATGGCATGCCTGAAACCATCGTAAAAGCCCTTTTACTTGGAGAGAAGTAAATTTCTATAGATGCATGTATCTGCCCATCAACCACCCCTCAGTTTGATCTTCCTAATTAATGGTTTTCTTGGTGGGTTTTCTTCTGGTTATTTTCAATTTTCAATTGATAGGTTCTGTTTCAGCCATCATTACTGACCAATGTTTTAAAGTTCTAAATGTATCAGCCAATATGGTCCCATGTGTATTCGTTTTTTGGAAAGATAGATAGAAAATAAGGTATCGGTCCGTATTGGCCGATATTATTTATAATGTATCAGTGTTTCATGAATTGTGCATTAATTTTTAAGTAAATAAGATAATGACTGTTTTAATCATAATTAAAAGGGTCCCGATCACTCGATCAGATAGGACACCCTAATGAGCACATTGAATAAATACTCAGTAAATTTTCTAGCAGCTATGTCATAAATACCTCCAACTTATCCTAGAAATGATTTAAAGCAAATTCCTAAGTAATCTATTAGATATTTGTTGAGTGTACAATTTTTTTTTTTTTGGTGAAAATTGAGTGTATATGCTCACAAGGGTTTGCCTACTAGATCCGGTCTCATAGGCTATATCTCTACTGAGTTTCAAAAACAGGATGATACGTAGTATGTCTAAATCTGAACCTACAACCTTTGGGCTATAAACTTAGCGTATCTGCTTAAATAAATATTGGAATTCTGGATATATTTACATGAGTATATGTCCCATATCTTTATACAATTCAAGCTTGTTTCAAACTCATGTGGATCTAAATGTGCCATAGAGGCCATGAGGCACAAGCCAAGTTCAGGCAAGCTGTTCTCACAAACAGGCCAAGCTAATTGAGCTTATACACGTGGCTACTTCTTGACTTAAAATATTATTTTTCTCTTTATCTTGTTACTAACTATTGCTAAATTATTGAGATTCTCCTTGCTTTTTTTTTTTTTTGAATGATGCTCACCTTTGGTTTTATCAGACTTAAGCATGCATCCAGTGTTTATGTTCATTATCTAGAAACTCTGAGAAACACTTGATTATAAGTTGAATTGGGCCTATTTCATCTACTCACCAGAATGCATTTTTGAAAAAAATGAGGAATTCATTGATAAATCTATTCAAACAAATTTGTTCATCCTTTGCCCTCACTATTGAAACTTTCTTCATTCCATCTTTGTTGTCTTCTTTCCACCGTCAACCGATCATCTCAAATTTTTCTTTTGATGTAATATGATGAATATATAATATTACATATGCATTTAAATTTTTTTCTTCAATTTCTTTTTATTTTTTTATACTTTAATTATTATCATGTCAACCACCCAGTTGCAACTTAGGTACAGTCTTACTTAGTATATATAGAATTCAACGGATGTAATCTTTGAAATATCTCTCAAGCTATTTTTTTTTTTTTCATTTTTCTCATAACCTTTAATACTGAATAAAGGTGTTCATATTCACTACTGAATTCTCCCAAAGGGCTGGCGATCATCAGTACTTCAACTACCAAAAATGAAGGTAGTTGAAAGTTGGAACTTGGATGTTTAGAAGTCTAATCTAAATAAAATTTTCAATTTTTCAACCAACACAATTTGAATACTCCAGAGGAAAAGTTGATGGGTTTGTAGTGTCAACTGCCACGTTTTTCCTAAAAAATGGGTCACACATCTCTTTCAATTATTACTAAATAAATAAATAAACAAAAAGTGTCATCTTAAGAAATATCCGCTTTATAGAAACTTGTAAACCGTTTGTTTTTTCAAAACAGTCATTCTCATTCACTCAACAGGAAAAACAAAACAATAGTCAATGAGCAAGTTTTCCCACCTTTGAGGCTTTGATGATGTATGAGTGAGATGGACAAAAACAAGAAAAACAAGATGATCCAACTTACCAAACGCTCACTAAATTAGGTAGTCTGCAACAGTGAAATTCTCTGACCATCAGACAAATATCTCCACATGTCACAAGAGGGAATCCCCTCAAATGAAAAAAGCCCAGAAACTTTGCAGATTTTAAAGAATAAACTTTTCTAGTTTACTTACTGCACCCAAACAAGAACTTGGTTCATTACAGTCTACCTACTGAGATATAGCTACATTTCCACTATACTCAGTTCTTGTTTAATATCTGCTCTAAATTCAATGTTCATCCCCAGACTTCCTTACCAAAAGGATAAAAAAAAAAAGAAAAAATATGTTTCATTCAGTAAATTTTGTAGGAATTATAATTCCCAAAAATAGAAATAAGGAAGCAACAAGGAGAGTTGGTAATCTGGATGAATTAAATTACCTACGAATAAGGGTGTCAATTGGACTGGATTTGGTCGAATTGGATCCAATCCAGTGTGAGACCATTATAAATGGATCAGGTCCAATCTAATTCAATGAATATTTGGGACCATTTTGGACTGGTCTAATTCAATGTTTGGACCGCCCAATCTATTCAAATTCGTTATTTAGATCGATTCCAATCCAAACTTGGTCCATTAACACTTAAATTCTTATCTTCTATCAATGAATTAAATATTGGTTCAATCCAATCCGATCTAATATAAATTCATTACAGATGGATTATATCCAATCCAGTCCAATAAATACTTTAGACCATTAAATCTGAACTAATCCAACCCAAAATTAGTCCATTCACACCCCTACCTGCAAATATGACTTTTACATCAACTGATATTTCTTCCTCCATTAGTTGTCATTACAATCAAAAGGGACCAGCCATACGTTCCAAAAATTCCACACAATAGTCCCCTACTAATTGGGTTGACCATTCCAAGAGCGAAAAATCTCTCATTGTCTTCCTCTAATAGACTTAACCAAACTTTGTCATAAATACTTCTCATCTGTGTCTTGTGTATTCATAGAATAGTAGTTCTGCATGTTAGGAATTTTTTTGGTAGACTTAGGACTGGTTCGCCTCCTGAATGGCTTCTGGAAACTTTGAATCCTGATGCACTGAATTCTTATAGTTAATAAATATGCTGTTTTGTACATTAAAAAAAATAAAAAAGGAAAACATTTCCAAATTCCAACTTCCAACCATCAATTAGTCTTACTAAATTAGCATTCCTCCCAATTTCGTTAAATTGTAGCCTATTTCGTTAGTAACTAGTAAGTCTATAATAATAACTGCTGACGATGTATTGCACTGTCATAACTAGGAAGGAGACCCATCAGGCCCATCCATATGGAAGCCAAATCCTAGATATGGATGATATGATGTGAAGGGGTGAGTAAATGGGTAGGTTTTGTTCGGAATCGACCTTTGAACCGGCTTTGAATTGATCTTATCTAATCCTACCCAAATCAATCTGATGAAGCGGCCTTGGTTGGCCTTGAAACCAACCTTAGTTGGCCATAGTGGAATCAACCTTGGATTGGTCTTGAAATAAACTCTAAAATACTTTTATGAATGTGAAGATTTGAACACAAGCACTCATTGTTACAAAAGCCATGATCTCACTTGACCATTGAGTTATTAAGTAATTTGATCATCTGCTATACTTGTATGTGTATAATAAATAATGTAAAGATAATATTTATAAAATTTAAATTATAATATCATAAATTTTAAATCATATGTTAATATATTATAATAATCTACATATTAAATTATCAATTTAATCAATAAACATAATATAAGTCTTAAATTATATATTATTATTGAAAATCAAATTGTTAAAGGACATGTTTCATTTTTTTAAGAGGGAGAGTAGGGATGCAAACGGATTGGATCGGATTCAAATAAGGGCATATCCGAATCCGACCTGACATTGTTCATGTCGGTTTCGATCCGATCCGAAGATCTGATCGGATCTAATAGGCCTTGATTTGAATTCGAGTCCTATTGATTGGTCGGATCTTCGGATTTGATCCGATCTGACTTGTTTTCTTTAAAAATTAATAAATTATTAAAAGAAAAATAAAATATACCAATTGAAATAAAGACAAAACATAAAATACAAGTATTTTTTTCAATTACTTTTGTCATATATATACATGTTTCTCATAAAAAATAAATAATATAATAAATTTATAGAAATACAATACAAATAATATATTTATAAATAAATAACACACATATATATATTATATGTTTATATTTATAAATAAATAACACATATATATATATATATTATATGTTTATATTTATAAATATATAACATATATCGGATCGAATCTTCTCATATCAAATAAGGGTGATCCGAATCCAATCTGATCTGAAGATCCGAACAGGGGTTATTCGAATTTGACCAAATTGGATCGGATCATGGTCCGATCCATTTGCACTCCTCAGGGATAGTAAAAAAAAGAACATGTTCCAAAGGTAGACCCTGGAACCAACCCCGAAACCTTCCAAACTTCCAATTCCAAAAGCTTGGAACCAACCTCTAGAGGGTAGATTCCAGGTTCTGCCATGCAACTGAACCGACCATGCTCATAGCCGTTCCGATTGCACGATTCTTCACAGGGTACGTTCCGATTGCAATTCCTCATAGCCGTTAAAGTCAAAAAAGTTAGGCGTAGCTACCAGCTAGAGATTTTCAGAAACCTCATATGGAATCAAACTTCAAATTTTGCTTTTTATATGTGTTCAGAACATTCTCTTGTGGAGACTTTTCTTCAATTTTTCACTATAAAGGTCCAGGGGAGAGCAGTTGTAGAAATGGTGGGAGCAAACAAAAAGATATCAGCTGCATCAGCAAGGGCTCACAAGTCACACCCCAAAAGCAATTGAGAGCAGTTCATTTCAACTTCCTTCAGGTGGGTTTCATTTCTTCTTTCTGATTCATTTGGTTCTTTGATGATTAATCTTTTTACAATATCGTTGTTTTAGATTACATTCCCTAAATCGTTTTTCAAATATTAACTTTGATTTGAAGTTTGTGAAAGAACAGTAAAACCAATTTGATACAAAATTTCGTTCCATCAAGACCTGGATTCTTATCATTTCTAGAGCTGAATATATGAAAAGAAATGGTTTTTTATCTGAAAGTCAAGGTTTGGTTTAAATGGGTGTCCTTAATGTTTGTGGATGTTCACTGTTACAGATATGTTGAAGAAGATATCAGTAGTCCTGCTTTTGGGGTTTCTTGCATGGGCTTATCAGGCCATCCAACCTCCACCACCCAAGGTCTGTGGTTCTCCAAATGGCCCACCTGTAACAGGGCCTAGAATAAAACTCAGAGATGGTAGGCATTTGGCCTACAAAGAGAACGGTGTCCCAAAAGACAAGGCCAAATACAAGATCATCTTTGTTCATGGTTTTGATTCTTGCAGATATGATGTGATCCAACTGTCACAGGTATCCATTGCCTAATTTTGCTTTAACTGTTTTGGTAGTCTGAGTCATTGAATTCCATATCCGAGTATAGAATTTTTTGATGCTAATGGCGTTATTTCCAGGAAACTGCTGAAGAACTTGGCGTCTACTTGGTGTCTTTTGATAGAGCTGGGTATGGAGAGAGTGATCCTAATCCCAAGAGAACAGAGAAGAGTACAGCTCTGGATATTGAAGAGCTGGCTGACCAGTTGGGATTGGGATCTAAATTCTATGTGATTGGGTTTTCCATGGGTGGGCAAGTGATTTGGAGCTGCCTCAAGTATATTCCTCACCGGTAAGCTGTTAGGACTTGGACAGTACTGTTCTACAATTTTATAAAGAAATTTCTTTGTTCTGAAGCCACTTTCCAGTTATAAATTTCTGGAGGAATGCGATAAACAACAAGTTGCACATGCAACTCTTGGATCTCTTTACCTTATAAACAAAGGTGGAACCCATGAAAAGACATCCAACTTTTCTCTTGTAGTATTTCTTTTTATGGGTTCCACTATGTCTGGTCAAAGTTTCCAAGAGTTGCATAAACTCAGTTGCTCTAGAGTTTCTCATATTTCAACCCATTTTAGCTAGAAAACACAGGCTAGATATAAAGGTAGCCATAGGGCTTCAAGCCTGGCTAACTTGCAAAAAACACAAGGCCAAACACCATATCAAAGGTGATAAGATAGTAGTGAAGCACCACCAAGCCTGGATCCTAAACCTTGATTCATTATATTGATTTTCTTGTTTGCCTTCTAAGAACTATATTCATCATCTATTTCTGCATTTCTCTTTGTAATGTGTTCACTCTGTAGTTCAGATCTTAAATGGGGAGTTTATATACTTGCAGGCTGGCAGGAGCAACACTTATAGCTCCGGTTGTCAACTACTGGTGGCCTGGCTTTCCAACCAACTTGTCAAAGGAAGCTTTCAAGCAGCAACTTTCAGGGGAACAGTGGTCTATTGGGTTGTCTCATTATGCACCATGGCTCGCCTACTGGTGGAATAACCAGAAATTTCTTCCTACTTCCAATGTCATAGCCCATAATCCTGACATTCTTTCTAGCCAAGATAAAGAGGTCTTCCACAAGTTTGAGGCCAGAGAAGCCTATGTGGTATCTATTCTGGCCCATTCCTAGCTTTCTGATGAACTGTCTCTATTGTTCAAGGTTTCTTTCTCTAGCTGTAATGCCCCATGAAATGATCCTGTGAATGCTCTTTGGATCCTCAGGCACAGATCAGGCAGCAAGGCATATCAGAGTCTCTGCATCGTGACATGCGCGTTGGTTTCGGTAATTGGGAATTTGACCCTATGGATCTCGAAAACCCCTTTCCGAATAATGAAGGTTCAGTCCACTTATGGCATGGAGATGAAGATGGGCTTGTTCCTACTAGCCCGCAACGCTTCATTGCTGGAAAGCTTCCCTGGGTTCACTACCATGAGCTTAAGGGTTCAGGCCACATGTTCCCCTACATTGATGGCATGCCTGATGCCATTGTGAAGACACTTCTACTTGGAGAGAAATAGTCTAGTTGCCCTCTATGGATGCATCAAGCTTTCACCCCTTCTATTCTGTTTCTTGATGAATTTTCTTCTGGTTATTCCCAATTTTTGAGTGAGAGCTTTTTTTTTATCTACTTCAGCCATATAGTTTCTACATCCATTTTCAGATGAAAATTCTATTTCCATATTGCATTAGAATATTTAGGAGATGGTTTGTCAATATGAATTCTTTTGTTTTTTCAAAAGAAAACAATGCGATTTTGTTGATTAGGCAGTCTGTGTTTGTTTTAAGAAGCAAAACCATACATGTTGACAAACACCCCCTTACATGTCATATACTCTTATATAACATGTTCGTCACTTGATGAGTAACCTCAAAAATCGGCAGTTGATCATGATTGATGGCCATTTCCATTTGACCTTCTTTGCTTGGCTTCCAGGTTCTAATACTCGTTTCTTGTTGGGAGTTGAGGAGAATGGTGATTGGTACGTCTTTGTGATGTACTGTACTGGTCTAGCAATTGGTTCACTTAAGCTATGTTTGGTTTGAGAGAAAATAAGGGAAACAGAATGTTGTGGGAAAGTTCTTAACAAATTTTGTGAAATTGCTAAGAAATTTTCCTCTAACTTTCTGTTTCTTCGGTAATTTCTATCAAACCAAGCACCGTAGATGGAATTGTTGCAGTGTAGGTGGTAGGTAATCTAGGCTGAACTGCTGAAGCAAAGATGGGCAAAGCCCAGCCGGCCAGCCGAGCTTGCTGTGATGCTCGCCCCAATGGGCTATAGTATTTCATAAATTTATAATATTTGAGGAGGAATATCAGCCCGGGTGCTGGGCATGGGCTGATGGCAAGCCCATGCCTTCAGGCTCCCCTGTACCACACTGGTCCAATGAGTCCGGATCACCTGCCATTTTGCCAACAAAATATGTTCCAACACCCTCTCTTTGTTTGGCCTTGGCCAGATCATAAGGCCTCGCAATCTTTCACAATTGCTTGACCCACCCTCCCTTGAAGTTTGGTAAATGCAATCACCTCCCCTGAACTTTCTAACACATTTATTGTTAGAATCTTCTAATAAAAGGATTAAAATGTCCAAAATATCCATGCAATTATTATTGAGGCTGATAAAAAAAAAACAATACAAACTCTATGAACAACAACAGCAAAAAAGAAAAGAAAAGAATTTAAAGTTTTTTTTTTTTTTTTTTGATTCATGGGGCTACACAATCCAGATCTGCTACTCTGTGAGCGCCTCACTGACCTCACAGCATGTCCTGGCCACACATAGGGAATATCTTCTGTACTTGTATTTATTATTCATGGGGAGATGTTCCCAATATAGGGTGGGATGTGGCTATGAGGTTGGTGTGAGGTGCGCTCTGTGAGGAGCAGATCCCAATTTAGGGCTACACAATGGAGGGAGGGGGGTAGCCCATCCCTACCACCTTAAACCCCCTGTCCTTGGTGGCAGCAGGATTTGATCCGAGGTCTCTGATACAAGAAGTCAGATTTCCTACGAACTAAGCCACCATTAGTTGGTAAAAAGAATTTAAAGTTGCAGTTTTACCTTTGAATGGTTGGTTGATATGGAGGGCAAATTTGTTTATAAATCAATTTCAGAAATGAGATTGCAAGGATTTAGGGTAACAATTCATATGAAGAGAAAATTAGAAAGTACACATTTTGGTCAAAAGTAACCATACGGGTATTTTGGACATTTTAATGCTTCTTTTTAGAGGATTTTTACAAGAGGAATCTACTTGCAACTATGTCATAGGTGATTGTAATTACCAAACTTCAAGGGAGATTTCAACAACAACAAAAAACTTAAGGAAATGATTCAGCAATTTATCCAATAAAATAGTATGGAATATCACCACCTTTTAAGGCGAGGCCCCATTTGTTCACAATAAAACACTGTTCCAAAATATCTATGTCCGCACAGAGCTTAGATATCATATCAACAAAATATGTTCCAACACCCTATCAACATGATTTGATACCACACATCTTATACATGATTGGTCCCGGTCTCATGGTGAGATGTGTGGTGTCAGATCATATTAGTAGGGTGTTGGAACTTGTTTTATTGGCAGGGGATCCCAATTCGTCCACACATCATATACATAATAGGTCTCAAACTCTCAGTCTTATGATCAGTCCCAGTCTCATGGTGAGATATATGGAATTACGAACACAGATCATGTTGAAAGTGGGTTGGGACGGTTTTTGTTGTGAGTAGACCCCAACTCCTTCGTAAGGTGATGACTGTGTTACGGGCTGCGTAATCAGCAATAACGCCCAGGTCACCTGAGAAAGTGAGTGGTTGTGGGACGTATGCTTTATGGCAAAAGAATTCATAGTTGCTGCAACCCTTGTCGCATGCAATTAATCTAAATCCATCATATCAACTGAATTTTTCTTCAAAACACCATGTGTTGCAACATGTGAGTCGTATGCAACGACTGTCACAGCAGATTTTTTTCTCGTGGAGGATGGCGAGCAAAATACAACCGTTACGTTTAGCTAATCTGGTCCGGCTTCTATCGGGGTAAATCTGTGTTTATACCGTTTTAACAGCCTTTTACAATCTTATATTGGAAATATCTTCCCATAAAATAAAGCACACAAGTTGAAAAATTTTCTCAATACAAGACTGTAAAAACTGCTCGAATGGGCTTTGTCCTGACTGAAACCGAACTCAGATATAGTGCCATTGTGCCACTATAATTTATATGATGGCACTCAAAGAACAAATCTGTCTATAATTTCAGGAAAAGATAAGACAGCAGGGTGTGTTTGAATCTCTTCATCAAGACCTAATGATCAGTTTTGGATATTGGGGATTTAATCTTCTTGATCTGGATAACCCATTCCCTACCAATGAGGG
This sequence comes from Nelumbo nucifera, assembly GCF_000365185.1. Next base: position 2,069,018 of record NW_010729143.1, on the reverse strand, counting down.
CTATGTTCACCATATGGCAAGGATATGAAGATAGGTTTGTTCCGTCGCTCCTGTAACACTATGTAGCAGAAAGACTACCTTGGATCCAGTATCATGAGATTCCTGATGGTGGACATCTCATCATGTTTGACAAGGGGGTTATGAAGCCATGTTAAAGGCACTTCTTCTTGGAGAAGGGCAATCTGTTTCAGAAGCCTAGCTAGCTGCATTGGCTTCTTTTTTGTATGGAATGTCTTAACAATTTAAATTTTGAGGTTTGATATATACTAGTTACTTGAAAATTCTTCAGTTGGTTGACTGAGCCTCTATTTTCAAAGGAAGAAATCAGAATTACTTGTCAAGGGATGTGATGTTGCAATTTATTTTTGTTGGATCATCCATTTCTGTTTAACATGAAAAGGTCTTTTCCTATTAAATAGAAGAAGGTTGGCTATTTATTGGTTCCAAATTAAGGACTCAATGAAGAGTTGGAGATGTTGTCTTCCACTAAAAAATAACTGGACATGGAGAAAATCATCTAAGTCGAAAGCCCATATTGAATGTTTTATGTGGTTGAAGTGTCAGTTGGGGTAGAGGGAGTATTCTGCTTGGAGCAATGAAGTTTGCATCAGGTAATAACAAATAAGTTTGCTTTGAAGTTTTTCTCAATGTTCTAGACTCCAGTCTTAAGGGCATTCTTGCTTCATATGTCCCTCAAGTTATTATTTAGGGTTAATTACTTAAACCACCCCTGAACTATCTGACAATTACTTAAAGTACCCCTAAGGTTTGAAACCCTACTTAAAGTACCCTTTAAGTTTTGGAAATGGAGTTTAAACAAATACCATTTTCTGAAATGCAGTTTTGGGGTTCTTATACCCGAAGAAACACCCAATCTAAAACATTACAACATAACAGATCCCCAATTTTCTGAATACCCACTTACAACTATAACATGTTTTACGACCGAACCATAGCCTGCTTGTACGTCAAAAATTTGTATTTCGCTTTACTCAATGTGCATTGGAAACATCTTCTGTACGTGTCGTGGGAAGATATTCTCAGTACACGGCTGGGATGGGCTATGGGGTTGTATTCACCACCACAATCATCATTCCCACCTCCAAAATGTCCACCAGCGACCCTCTCGTCGTCGTGGCTGCCAATTTTACCTCCAATGAATGAGGAAAAACCATCTCTCATGCACAGTATGGATGACATGGAGCTCTTTTGGAGGGCATCCATGGTTCTGTGTATCCCGGTATTCTCTCACAATCTCACACGTAAAAACTTCTGCAAATCTGATTCCTTCTCTAATGGCAGTTCCTTTTGAGAAGAAACCAATGGGAGAGAGTTGAAATTTTACCTGTATTGTCTTCTTTCACCATGAAACCATGAATCTTGCCCATGCTACTTCTGCAAATCCGACTCCCATTGGGTGCCCCCCCCCCCTCTCTGTAGTCCTTGTTCTCTTTTTGTAATGGTTTTTAATGGAAATCGAAAGGCTGAAACTCCACAAAAAGTGAGGTGTAACTGTTGTTGGGAATTGGGGTCATGGAAACTTGGAGGAGAAGCTTTGAGGCATGTTTAAACTTGTGTTTAATTGCTTGATTCACACTCCTTAAATAATTTCTGATGAATCATAGAGAAGAGGATTGTTAAAAGGTAGTTAACAGTTAATGATTGTTAAATTTAAATAGTGTTTCGTGATCACACCCGATTCACCGTTGAAACATCAACGGTCAGCCTCGCACCAAAAGTCAAAGTCGCTCTTCACAATCACACTTGATCAAATAGTGCCTCTAAAGCAACTCATTTGCACCACACATACGTGTGCACACGTGAGTGCACGTTGTATGGTAGCAAGCATCCATGCTCTCTTCTTATATTTCCAAGGAGTATAAGTAAACTCCTATTTAAAAACTCAAAACAAGTTTAGTAATTTTCCAATGTGGGATAAATTAAAAACTAGTTTTAATAAGAGAAAAAACTATTTTTTAAGACATGTATGCAAGTGTGTTTTTCATGTAATTTTCCAACAGTTGTAGCATCTTTCTCCCTTTGATTCCCATCCTCCCTTTGTTGGTTTGGTTTGAGGACATCTCCAGGACTCATGAATGCCTTTAAGCATTTTAAACTTCCCTCAGGTGAGACTATTAGCCAGGAATCAAATGGAGGATGAGAGAGAGAGAGAGAGAGCTATAAGAGGTTTAAGGGAATGTAAGAGGAGACAAGAGGGGCATCTATGCAAGAGACAGTAGAGAGATGCCATGCAGACATCTGAGCCACCAGAGGTGAGGGCGTCTTCCACTCTCTCCTATTGTCGGAGTGCAACTGACATTGGTAAATGTAGAGGGTAAAACTGGGTCTTTGAAAAATTAAATGTGTCACGTAATGTCACACGTAAGCAGAATGTGATGGTGAACTAATGGAAGGGTAGTATGCATTACCACCTCCATTGAAAAGTTAGTGTGTATTGTGTTAAAGTACCAAAAAATATATATATTATAAAAAAAAGTATCGTCAAGCTATTGGAATCCATGTTTCTTGAATGGAGATAATTTCATACCCCCTCCCCTTTACTTCATGTGGTCTTTTTGTTGGGAGAAAGAAGTTCACCAGTGTTTGAGTTCAGCCATACGATCTGTTTGAATAGAACGTTTAAGATACCAGCAAGGTTTAAAATATTGGTATGGCATATCATATCAATAATTTTGAAAATGAAGGAATATTTTGATATACTTTGGATATGCATGAATATAGTAAAAAGATAAAGAATAATTACAAATAAGGTATAAAAGCATAAAAAATGTATACTTTAACAGTTAATCTACAATAATGGGAGTCTAGGACATGTGGATATCATACAATAATATTATTTATAGATATATCAATTAATATTATATAGTTGCTATAAAAATATTTTAGATCCATGAAAATGTACAAGATCATAATCAAAGGGTCCAAGACACAATAAAAAAAAATGAACTATTATATTTTAATTACTTAATCAAATTTTCTATACATATTTCATTCTTTTAATTTTGTTACTTACCAAAAAGGCAAATCAATGGATTTAAATTCTTAAAAGTTATTGTAACTTGTAAGGGTGTCATGTGGGGATTGTCATTGATAGGATCTCTACTGGGAGGACAGTAGATGGTCCAATGAATATTTTGGACCAGTCCAATTCATTGTTTGGACCGTCCAATCTGTTCAAATTCGTTTTAATTTAGATTGGTCCCAACTCAAACCTGATCTATTGACACCTGAATTTTTATCTTCTATCAATGGACTAGATATTGTCTAAATCTAACCCAATCCTATATAAATTCATTATGGATGGTCCAAGTCCAATCCAATCCAATAAATACTTTGGACCATTAAGTCTGGACTGGTCCAATTCAATATGTTTTATTGGTCCGTCCAATTCGGATTCCAATGCAAAACAGTTCATTGACACCCCTAGGGGATATAAGAGAAGAGGCAGGAAGAAGGGGGCTTTTCAAACAGGATCAGTTTTCACTCACAGGGTCTCATGAGAATGGTACTAATGCCCCATTGCGTTTGGGAACTTCCCTATTTATAGATTTTCCCAAGGAGCCTTTTCCTTCTGGAAAGTTCATTTTATCCTTCTTTCTAAAATGTTACTTCGGAAGAGCTAGAATTCACCTGATCTGTGCCACCTGAGTTAGTTGGAGAATCACCATGTGTTCTTGTAGGGCCTCAATGCTTGGGGCACTACCTTTTCCCAACACACATGTATGAATACACTAGCTACAATATCCCTTCTTTACCCTTCAGCACTTGTATACTTGTATTTTTTGCTCGTATACACTTATATTCCATGACATGGCTATTGAGACTTTTCTTGCGATTTGGCATCACTTAGGTGGTATTTGATAACACTTTTCATACCTTCGAAGTCAGAAAATGTTGTTTTTCAAATACCAGTTGGAAGTGTATTTGAATTTGGGTCTGAAAATTATTTTTAGATCTGAAATAATAAGACTTAGGCCAAGCGTTGAACACGTTCAAATGCATTTCAGATCAGGTCAAAAGTCCAAAATACCCTTTAATTAAAGACATGCTTGCGTTTCTCCGACGAACCAGCGGCGGTGAGTGATTCCTCCAGCCTTCTCTCTCTCTCTCTCTCTCTCTCTCTCTCTTCTTCTTCTTCTTCTTCTTCTTCTTCTTCTTCTATGGTCCCACAACTTCCATCTTCTGTTTTTCATTTTTTATTGCCACTGTAACTCTCAACAAGACAATCTCTCATCGCTACAACTCTCGACAACCGTTGCAACTCTCAGCAGTGAAGACAACGTGGGATTGTGGACAGGTGAAACCGGAATCGTTGCATTCAACTCTAATAGCAATAGTTTGATGGAGTACTAACGACTACTGAGAATCCCTCTTCATTGTTGTTGCAATTATGGTGTTCACCGTATTCATCTTTCTTCTCCATTCAACAGATTTTATTTGTATTAATTATTAAATATTTTAATAGTTTTAAGATATTAATTTTCTAATTATTAAATATTTTTTTCATTGCTTCATGGACTTTATTACTATTTCATTATTATTTTAACTTTTAATAATTTATAAACTTATATGTATTCTCTTATTTTAATAAATTATTTTTTATTTTATAATTTATTCATATTTTCAATATTATTTTGAATTTAATAAATTATTTTTATTAAATAGTACAAATTGAACTCAAAATTACCACATAGTCTAATTTAGGGGGTAAAATAATAAAATCAATGAATTTCAGATGCTAAAGGTTTGGTCCAACACAAACAACCTTCTTTATTCAAAGCCTCTAAAAAGTCGAAAAGCAACTATGCCTATTTTTAGATTTTAGACACTCTTAGTATCTTTTTAACTTTTTAGATTTCAGATTTCAGATTTCAAATATGCCACCTTACTCATATTACATTTTACTGCATCTTGTGTGATGTGTGGCATTCATTAGTTCCATGTCCTTACAGTTACTATTGTAAATAAATCAGTTTTGTAAATAGTATTTTTTTATCTATGTCGTTATAGTAGTACTAGTAGTAAGAATCCATGTAACAAAGACAAGTAATTGATGTATGGTGTACTGGTTGATTTGTGGCCTTTCAATCTAAAATCCTAGCTTCAAATCTTCTTCTAGTTTATTTCAATGTTTTCAACTTGTGGCTGAACTAGACAATTGTATTGATTGGTTATCCAATTGTCACTTGGACAAATTTCTAAGTATGTTTCAACTCAAACCATTGTTGCAAAAA
>NW_010729143.1:2015096-2062874 GCF_000365185.1 Nelumbo nucifera | reverse complement strand
AAAAAAAAAAAAAAAACATTGATTTGGTCATCAACCAAATGGCTAGGTTAATGGGCCATGGTCAAGACATTAATCATCTTTCTCTTTTATTTTTGTATTTTAACCATTTCAATCCTTAACAATAACGATTCTCATTTTCRAACATATTTTTGTCAAATATAAAGAATATCTAATATTAAAGACAATGCTAAAATTTTTGTCAAGTGGCTCTCCTTGCATCGGGCTGAGTTTCCTTGTATTTATTCTCTTTCTCTTTAATACGTACCTTATAATTTCAAAAAAATCAATAAATTTTATAAAATGTTTTAATTTTTTATTTTATTATTGAATTTATGACATCACAAAGTTGACTTGTTTGATTGGGAGGGAGATGTAATTCCAAATAATTTTTAGAACATTGGTTTTATATCCCATGGTCAAATTAACTAGTTAGACTAGTTGATTCATCACTTGATTGTGATTTTGGGTCCATTTACCACCAAACAATCATGGACTTGGTTAACAATAAAAATAACTTTTATTTATCACTTTTATTTTTTTAGTTCAATGAATATTATAAATGTGCCCATTATAAAATTTCTATATTCTTTTTGCAACTTATTGCATTTTTTGTCTATTTTAAAAAACTTTTCCATTTAATTATGAGATCATTGGGTAGTCCATTTGACCTGGATGACGGAATTGTGGCCCACCACATGGATGCAAAACATTGTTTTGTTCTTAGCAAGGTTCAAAATATCGATACGAATCGGCCTGTATCGGTTGATATGTATCGTATCGGGAGCTTCCCAATACGCCCTTATAGGGGTTGTATCAAGTCAGACTATGGTTCAGAGGGTAGCCGGGACTTACCGACCCCTCTAAACCAGTTTTGAAAAATAAAAGTAAATAAAATTTATGTAGATTTAAGGTATTAACTAATGACCTATTTGTCAAGTCAATATTTGGAACCTTGGTTCTTAGGTAGATTTTAAATTTTGTATTCCATTTTCATCATTAGTACAACATATCTTACTTTTTCATAATTATTTATTTTAATTTGATTATGTTGAATATATAATATTAAAGATATGCTCAAAATCTTTCTACAAAATTTATGTACTTTTTCCATATTTTTGTGTTTCTTTCTTTTTTTAAATATTTATTATTTAATTATTACATTATGGATAAGCCTATTTAATCTAGAAGGTTGGACCGTTGGCCTAGACATGCCACCTAGATAAAAAAATGATTTCATTTTAGCTCAATTTTGAATTGTATAGTTTATTTACGTCATTAATGAAAATAATTCTTATTTATCACACTAATTGTTTTTAATGTGATTAATATATAATGTTTGGGATATATGTAAGTTTTTCTATTTTTAAATAATTCTTCATATATTTTCTAATTTTAAAAGTTTTATTATTAACTATAACATCATGGGATGGACACATTTGTCTAAAATGGTTAAACTATTGACCTACCACTTAAATAGTAAAATGGTTTCATTGATAGGTCAATTTTAAATTGTGCTCCACTTCCATCATTAATAAAAATACTTTGTATTCGTCATGCATATTTTTTGTTTAATATAACAAATAGATATTATTAGAAATGTGCCCAATTTTCTATAATTGTTCATTATTTTTTGTTTTATTTCTTTGTTAAATTTTATTATTATTTATGGCATTATGGGTTGATCTATTTGGCCCAAAAAGTTTATTTGCTTACCCACCATATGAGAAAAACTATTTTGTTTAAAAGTCAATTGTAAAAATGTTGTTTTTTTTTTTAAATTATTGATCATCATGGATTTAATTAATGGAATTTAATGCTAAGAAACAAAGATGTCTTAAATATAGAATTTAATGAGAGAGAGTGCGAGTTAATACCTTAAATATGGAACTTAATGAGAGGGACTATAATAGATTGAGTAGTAGCATTCAAACTACAATTTACCCTCTCAATAGAGAGCGGCCAATTTCAAAATGATGGGTATTTTAGTCAAGAAAAAGTCTAGAACTCATGTGAAACTATTCATACTTTAATAATGCATAAAAAACAAACTTTAGTATAAATCATTATTTTGCTTAGCAAATTGGCCAAGTTGAGATGGTGATATTAAATCATAATCATCACTTGTTTGATGCATTTATATTACTACTAAAAATATGAATGGGGTCCAAGATTTTGACTTTATCTTAACTAAAATACCATATTTTTGAATTCGAACCTTTTTCTATTATGAAGGCAAAGAAACAGAATTTGGATTGCCACTTAATTTTTAATTCATCTTATTCCCATTAAAACCTATATTAATTTAAGGTATTAACTTTCAATATCTTTCGTTGAATCTAATAATTAAAGCATTTTTGTTTCTTACTATTCAACTTGACTATTTTCCAATGAAAGATTCACTAATTAAATATATAGTCTATAATTTAAATGGATTATATATCCATCATATGTTTTTTTTTATATATTTTTAAAATGATTGATCAACATGGATTTAATTAGTGGAATTTAATGTTGAGAGGACCATCAGTAGTCAGAATTAAATCCATAATGATCCATGGTTTGAGCTCTCCAATCATATATTCGCATGTGTTTTATATTCTTTATTTTTTATTATTATTTAACTATGACACCAAGAGTTGACACCTTTTGATCCAAAAGGTTGAACTGTTGACTCGTCGCCAAATAGTAAAATAACTCCATTTTTTGGTTAGTTTTAAATTTGTATTTTATTTCTATCATCAATAAAAATAATTATTCTTTACCATACTTATTTTTCTTTAATATAGATGATTAATATAGGATTCAATGAAAATATGGGAGTTAATACCCGAAATATATGACTTATTGAAAGGGAATTGAATGATGAGATATGTAGTAGTTCAAATTACATTTTGTGCCCTTACAATTAGAAAGGAACCAAATTCAGAAATAGGGGTATTCTAAACAAGAATAGGATTCAATGAATGTTAATGAAAGATAAAATTCTTAAATATAAGACTTAACTAAAGGGAATTGAATGTGAAAAAAGTGGTTGTTAAAATTATATTTTTCTTTACAATTAGAAAGGGATCAAATTAAAAAATTAGGGTAATTTAATCAAATATAGTGTGTTCCACTATGATACTAGAAAAACTTATAGCCAATCAACTGGTATCATTGTAGAGGTGACCAATCAAGTGGTATTAATCAAAATTCATAGGGGTGCTTTGATTGGTCAAAGCTCTTTTGATATTGAGATCAGATGGGTGCCCCACAGCTCATCGATCCCGTGCATTGGGAACATCTCTCGTTCCCAATTCACAACAATGATGTGCTGTGGGCATGTGTAGAGTGCGCTCTGTAGGGGTCTGCTCCTCACAGGGCACTCATCACACCAACCTCACAGTAACATCCCACCGTTATGAATGACAAATACAAGTATGGGAGATGTTCCTTATATGCGGCCGGTACATACTGCGAGGTTGGTGTGAGCAGCACTTTAGAGTTCAGATTGGTGCTCCACACATGACGCCTCACATATACATCTCAGCATGCTCCACACCCACACGTGAGTCCCAATTGAATATTGAATTTTAACCCTTGAAAGTGAAGACAAAAACATTACATCAACCAATTTTTTTTTGTTGACATTTCATTGGGGTGATGGTCAAGTGTTCAAATCTGCTCCTGACATAGTGCGCCTCATACTGACCTCACAGCCTGTTCGGAACACCTCCCATAGTAAATGGACACGTGCGTTGCACGTGGGAGGAGGTTGTGATGATAATAATTAAAGTATGGAAAATTAAAAAGAAATTGTACATCCTGTCATGGATAGTTTTAATGGTGAAGAAAATTATCTTGAGAAAATTGTAAAAGCCTTCTCCAAGGATGAGATCGATGGTGATAAAAACCTGCTCAATACATTAGCAAATGAGAATCCACTTTTTTTCTCTTAATAGCATAAGTTCCCATCGGTAATGAAAATTTTAAAAGGGAATATCTGATTTGGTAACATTGTAACAATTCTAGCTTTTCATACTGGTTTGGGGTGAAGTCATGGGTAACCAATCTCCTTTAAGCCCACTTTTCAGAGGCCACATTATCCGTCATGAGAATACAACTTCCAACATCAAAGAAAAGTTCAGTAGATGTGAACAAAGCATTCCTGTTACAACGTAAGTCATGGTAAAATTGAAGTAGAATCTGCAAAGTAAGATGAATATAAATCAGTGGTCAGGAAAGGATGATTCACAAGGAGCATGTATACAACACTACATGGCATTTAGGTCTGCCAACAGTCTGGGCCAACCCAGCTAACTTTGAACCAACCCGAGTCAAGGAATTGCCAAGGTTAGCCTCTGACCTTCAAAATATAGACACTGTGATTTGTGATGAAGAAACAACCTTTTTGTGGGAACCCCTTCAGCCCCATCTCTCCAAACTCAAGATACAGAAGATCAATGAAGAAATAAGTTTGTATTGGCTTGGAAATTTAAATTGAGGAACCAAAGTCTTCAATATGAAAGAAGAATTCTGCTAGAAAGCAAGGGGCATTTTTAATTGTATTTTTTTATTGCATTCACTTCCATTTACATGATATGATTGAACTCTTAACAACACCCTCCTTGTCAATAACAAAAGATTCAATAAGGATGAAGAAGAGGTGAAAAAAAGAAATACAAAAAAAAAAAAGAACATAAAGAATGATATAGAAGTATGACACCACAAAACAGGGAAATGGACAATCCAACAAGCCAAATCCCCTGCCACCTAAGGGTACAAAGGATGTGAAAGATCATCACTCTAGCATTTCTCTCTAACTGATATAACTTCCTTGGGCATCCATTAGCAGGATATCTCAGTAACCCCAATTAAGAGCTTAATTTGTTTTTCCATGTACAGTTTAGGTTGAGTCTAGGAAGAGTACAAATACAAATGTCTATAGTGCAAAACCTTTGTATATTGTATACTGACAATATAAATGGTACACACTATATGTTTTAGAACTGCTGGACTGTTTTAGAACTGTTCACCAAATTCCTTTTAATAGTAGGATAGAGTACCATTTTCTACTATTGGATTTTGTTATAGGAAATTTTCTAAATGGTACACACCTGTATATACTGGGTAGTTGCTTAGTGGTGTAGTTTGCAAGAGTTTGATATCACAGGCCAAACATCACCTTAAATTTGACATCTAAAGCACCCAATGTAACAAGGTGATCAGTTACAGGTTACAGGTTGAAGGGTTTAAAAGAGCAAGGGGCAGGCCAAAAAGGAAATAGATTGCATTGAAGTAGTGAGAAATGATATAAGTGTGCTATTGTAAACATGGTTACTAAATTGTTAGTTTCCTTTGGAGATAAGTGAACTGCTTCAGTATAAATAAGCCTACAAGTCAATTCAACTGCATTCGGTGTATGTGGTGATTTACAGGAGACTTTCAAATTTCAAGTAACACCAAAATAGAGTGCTAAAAATTCTAATGTGATAAAATACCATACTATTTAATATGCATTAACAATATATAATTAAGAAGTGGGTTCTTTCTAAAATCATGAATCACAAACTGCTTAAACAAACAGACTGGGTAATTATGATTGCAAGGCTATACCAAAACCTTGTTAATAACACAATAGCATGAACCATTGTATTTGTTCTTGAATCTTTGTGACCATTTATTAGGAGGGACTCTGCCCACCAATACTGAAGTGGCTTGGTGGGGTTTCTTTAAAACTATTGTGGCTGCAATATTGATTGCTAAAATCAGTCTTTGCTAGCTACCACTTTAAAGAAAAATCATGTTGTTATAGGAGGTAAATAACTCTTATAAACTCTACCCAAAGAACCTACCCATTTTTTAACTCTTGCTCTTGGAGTTATATCCATGATAGCATAGAGGCCAGAGAAAACAATGGAAGTTGTTATATGGTGCGAAAGGAGTTCAAAATAAGCCATTTAAAATAATAGAACTATTGTCATATCAATCAGAGGTCAGAATAGAAGTTAAAACAATAGATATTTATGCCAAGATTAGTTAATATGGTGTCACCACCCAATTTTTGTTCGGTCTGTTGTCTGAACCTCCAAGATACCCCAAACATCTGATCAGACCCTTTCGACCTTTCCGAAACACCCAAAAACCCAGAAAATCCAAATTTCACCCTGATAGCCCCTAGGTCCACGTTAAACCTATCCGATACCAATCTGATGGTCACAATCGACGCCTACTTACACCTCAACCACTAGATCTGGCCCCACCATCAGACCCAAGACCTCCCAAAACACCCACCTGTAAAATTTCATCCCAAAACACCTTTGCTTACCCCTCCATCGCACCAAGATTTCATTATGAGGCTCTAGATTAACATAATCAATCCCTTTCCAGATATGCCTGATCTAGGCCCAGTTGGGCCAATCTGACCCCACTAATCAATCCAGAATCCACAAAAACCCCACCTTGCCAAATTTTAGCCAAAAATACCCACATTTACCCTTCCTTCTAAAAAGATTCCATTTCGGCCATCCAGAACCGATCCCGAATTTGTATTTACATAAAATAAAACCGGTCCCAAATCAATATTTATTGGGACACATAAAATAAAATCAGAACCGATCCATCGGAATAAATCATAGAACCAGAACCGATAAATACAGTTCGAATGATCCAGGTCTATCGGGTAGACCCGACCCATTGACAACCCTAATCCTAGGGGATAAAATTCAGTATGCGGAAATAACATGTAATGGGTTGCCAACTTGTTCCTTTTAACAAGTTGCCAAACTTGCTCATTATAACGGATTTAGTTGTCCACTATTTCCGCATAGCTTCAATTTTACCATTACTACTTACATTCCATTATTTCCGCATAGTTTCAATTTTACCATGACGTACGTATCATTATTTTCGCATAAATTACTTGTCCATTAGTTCTGCATAAAACAAGCATGGATTATATTAACTCCAAATTCCTGCAGAAGTGGATTAAATTCAGAGAAAGTCCAAGGTTGTGGGAGATGAATTCATGCAAAAGGCAGAAGTGGATTACATTATGAGAAAGAAACTCGAAGGTTGTGGGAGATAGGGCCTTCTGGGTTCTACTGAGTAGTGGATTATTTCGAAATTGTTCTAACTTTTTGCAAAATTGGGCTTTGTCTCTCCGTTTCAATTACAGTGAGAGGAAATGACAAATATGCCCTACATATCCTCATTATATGCTAGACAAATGAGGGTAGAAGAAGTTCAATGAAAATTCCATAAAAGAGATGGATTCGGTCTTTTATAGATAACTAGTGGAATGGCCCATGCGATGCACGGGTATTTGATATTAATGGTGAGGTTTGACTATACTTTTATATATCGGATATAGATTTGTAATTTATGTTATTTTCTTTCTTTTGTAAATTTTTTATGTATTTCTTTGTTTTTTACAATTTATATTATTTTCTTCATTTTATGCGTTTTTTCATAACATATATATATATATATATATATATATAATGGGAAAAATAGAAAGTTGAGGGTAAAGTTGGAAAGTAAAATTAGAGTGTTTTGATCAAACCAATTGCACCATTCTCATTTTTCAGTATGATATATAAGTTTCTATGATTTTCTACATTTTTTTTGTAAATTTTCAATGTATTTCTTTGTTTTTTGTAATTTATATTGTTTTCTTCATTTTATGTTTTTCATAATTATTTTGTAGTGACAATATATATAATGGAAAAAAATAGAAAGTTGTGGGTAAAGTTGGAAAGTAAAATTAGGGTGTTTTGACCAAACTAATCGCAACATTCTCATTTTTTTTAGTATATAAGATATATATGGTATAGAAATTTTTATGATTTTCTATTTTTTTATAAATGCTTTTGTGTATTTCTTTGTTTTTTTGTAATTTATATTGTTTTCTATATTTTGAGGAGAAAGGTGCATATATAGGATAAAGAGACACCATTTCTATTTCCTCCTTCCTATTGTGAAGTAAGGGGAATGAATAAGATATACACTATACAGAGAGGGGTTTAAAGGAGAGAACTGGGGTTTTAGAATTTATCTCTTCGCTTTATGTGTGAATGGTAATATTTGGCCTTTTGCCTCAGGTCGTTCTGCTCGTCAATGGAGGGGTCATTATTTGCATATCTAACGGATAGCGTTTGGATATAGGTTGATCTTGATTCTTTTATATTCAGATTCAAATTGAACATCTGTCCGATTTTTGTAAAAGAGTCTGGATCTCCTACCAACAAAACACATTCCAAATCTCTACGACTCTACCAAGTATCAAACCCATATGGTATTATGTTGGTTGGGTGTTAGATTATTGGATTGGCCTGATGATCGTCAAGAAAAAACACCATAAAACATATTAATATAATGAACATGAAAGCATTTCCTAATCCAATACAACTTATTGTGTTAACGAAGACAATCGAAATAGAGGGGAAATGGGAAAAATACCTAAAATATAGGGAGAAAAACAAAAAATGCTTCATTTAATTATCTAATTGATTGTTCAATGATGAAAATAGAGAGGTCGAAAAAATCCATTCCTCCCTTCAATTTGAATTTGTGGGTTTTGGGCAAACCATCCGATACTTGACACATGTTGGCTCTAATCAATGAAGAGGTTCGTCAGGTAGGTCTGGCGAGAGTAGGCCTGTCAATGATACCCAAAAATCCGAGGCCCAATTCAACATCCAATCTGATTATCTTGGATTCAGATTACGTATTTAAGTAATCATATCAGATTTGGATGTTACAATCTACATCCGATTAATAATCAAATTGGATTTGAATTTGACCCAATATGATTTGATTAAAATTTGAATATGATTATATTATAATATTTATTAATTTTAATATATAAGTTCTATATAATTATATTAAAATTTATAAAAATATATTTTAAATATTATATTATATATGAATTTATATATAATGAATTTAGTATGTTATATTTATATTAATTTATTATATATAAAAGTTGAAAATAAATAAATTTTTAATTTTACTGGTATTTTAGAGAATTTAAAGTGGAGTCAGATTAAATCCAAATCCGGTATGAGTTTGTTAGGATTCGAATTCGAATCCGAGTCTTTAAATCCAATTGAATTTCATATCAAATTTGAATGTAGGTTCTTAATATTCGAATCGGATGCAAATTTTGCTACATCCAATCAGAATCCGATCCGATTGCAGCCCTATTAGGGCAAAGATCAAATAAGGCCTAAGGGGAGAGAGTAGTAGGTTCCATAGTGGTTTTATTATTATTTTATTTGTTACAAGCATGAATCGTTAATTAAATAAAATTGGAAAAATAAAAACTATTATTATTTTATTTGCTTTATCCTATTACAAGTGTTAACTATTAATTAAATAAAATTAGAAACTAAAAAAAGGGTAAAAATGGAAAGTGAAAATTAGGTTTTTTTTACAAAACATTGTCACCATCCTCATTTTTATAAATGGTACAAACAACATTCTCATTTTTTAGTATGGTATAGACATTTTTATAATTTTTTATATTTTTGTATTTTTTTGCATATATCTTTGTTTTTTTTGTAATTTATATTGTTTTCTTCATTTTGAGGAGAAATGTGCGTAGGATAAGAGAGATGCCATTTCTGCTTCATCCTTCCTACTGTAAAGTAGGGAGAGTGGATAAGATATACACTATGCAGAGAAGGGTTTAAAGGAGAGAATTGGGGTTTTAGGATTTATGTATTCGCTTCATATGTGAATGATGACATTTGGCCTTTTGCTTCCTGCCGTTCTACTCGTCAATGGTGGAGTTATTTGCATATCTAATGGCTAGCATTAGGATATAGGTTAATTCAGATTCATTTATATTTGAATTCGAATTGAACATTCATTCGATTTATATAGAAGAATCCAGATCTCCTGCCAACAAAATGCATTCCAAACCCCTATGGCCCTACCAACTACAATCCCTATGATATTACATTGGTAGAGTGTCAGATTACCGGATTAGCTTGATGATCATCGAGAAAAAACACCTAAAATGAATCAATATAATGAACCTAAGAGCATTTCTTGATCCAATACAACTTATTATGTTACAATTGAAAAAAAATAGGGAGAAAAAGAATGTTCATTTAATCATCTGATTATTCCTTGATGAAAAGAGAGAGGTTGAAAAAATCCATTCTTCCCTTCAATTCAAATTCGTGGTTTGGGCAAACCATCCGATACTTGACATGTGTTGGCTCTAATCAATGAAGAGGTTCATTAAGTCTGTGCTTCGGGAGAAGATCAGATAAAGCGAGGAATAGGTTCCAAATCGTCTTATTGTTATTTTATTTGTTTTATCCAATTATAAGTGTTAACCGTTAATTAAATAAAATTGAAAAAAAAAACATAACAAAGGGTAAAAATGGAAAGTGAAAATCAAGATTTAAAATAAAAAACATGATAAAGGGTAAAAATGGAATGAAGATTAGGCTTTTTGATGAAACGTTGTCACCATCCTCAGTTTTATAAATGATGAGATATAGAGATTATCCAATTACAAGTGTTAACTGTTAATTAAATAAAATTGGCAAAATAAAAAACATAATAAAGGATAAAAATGGAAACTGAAAATCAAGATTTAAAATAAAAAAACATGACAATAGGTAAAAATGGAAAGTAAAAAATCAGGCTTTTTGACGGAACATTGTCACCATCCTTATTTTTATAAATGGTATAGAGATACAAATATATTATATTATTTATTATATAAATAAATAAGTAAATAAATAAGTAAATATATATATATAATTCAGGCATTTCAAGAAGGGCTAGGATTGAAAATATAAAATCAGGGAGGAGTAGAATTGAAAATATAAAATCAGTATTTTAAGAGGGGATTGAATTGGAAATATGAATTCGGAGAGGGGTAAGATTGAAAATATAAAATCAGACTGTTGAAAGATAGACGCTCATCCATTTCTCTTTTTTATAAATGGATAAGAAGATATACTTATAGATATAAATTATTCATGGGAATACAGAGTGGAATGTGGCTGTGAGATCGGTGTAAAACGCACTCTGTCAGGAACAGATTCCAATTCCGACGGTCTTCTAAGTTCTAATGCACGGCTGCAAACTATTATGTGAGGACGAAATCCGATTTCCAAATTCTTAATAGGGCCAAAAGGAGATCAGAACTCAGGAAGAGTCCAATTTTATGGACGCTAAAATTTTGTCACGTATTTAATGGAAATAAGGAATCTTCTACTGCCAACACGTGGACATAAATTTTGCCAATAGAAGGGCAGAAGCAAAGAAATCTTTCTTCTCTTGTGCTGACTCTGCTCTGGTTTTCTCAGATCCCCAAACATCAATTGGAACTCTTCTAAAGACACTACTGAAAGCTCTTCTTCAGGATCGGGTGTGCTTTGCTTTTGATGGTTCTGAAAGCCAAATGATAAGTAATTTCAGAGTCTTTTTCTTTCAGGGATGATTGGGAGGATAGCAGCGGTTTTGCTGGGAGGGCTTCTGTCCTGGGCTTACAAGGCCACACGGCCTCCACCTCCAAAGATCTGCGGTTCCCCAGATGGACCTCCTGTTACTTCACCTAGAATCAAGCTCAGTGATGGGAGATATCTGGCCTACAAGGAGAGAGGAGTCCCCAAGGCGGAGGCCAACTACAAGATCATTGTAGTTCATGGCTTTGATAGCTCCAAGGACATCTACATAGCTGCCTCTCAAGTAATTTTACCTGAAATTCCCACCTACCCAGATATTGATTTATGATGTTTTTCTTGAAATTCTCTTTTGAATTACATTTCTGTCTTAGTGCTACACTCATGACACAACCACCTTTAATTTGAACTTGAACATCACATACAAGGAATGCTTAGATTGAATGAGAGGAATGGAATTTTCAGGTTTTGAAGAAAGCCTCACAGCCACCCACTGTGTGAATTTTTCCTGATATTTTAGGAGAAAAGATAGGCTCAAGTTTAAATTCCTAACCATCTGCACTTTAGTAGTGGCTGTAACTGATGCAGTCGAGACTTGTTTTGGATCTGTAAATTGAATTTCTTATGCTAATTGATTTGATCTTTTCTTTGATTTATTCCTTTCTACAGATCTTTTTTTCTTCTCATCTCATCCTGAGGTAAGTTTATGATTTCTTCCAACAGAAGGAATTCAATTAGATAAAGGAGAAAGAGAAGACTACGAAACAGTAGACCTATACAATACTAGAAAACAGGATTGCCAAGAAAAAGGTTTCTGTTGCACAATTGCATGATCAGTTCATCATTTATCATTCTTTCTTCCTTTTTCTCCTCCAAGGAACAAATAGAATCTGCCAGGGTTTCTCCCTATTAAGTACTGCTATCAGTTAGAGAGTGTTTGACACTAATATGGTTTGCAGGAGCTTATAGAGGAGCTGGGAATTTATTTTCTATCATTCGACAGAGCTGGATATGGAGAAAGTGATCCAAACCCAAAGCGCTCTGTGAAGAGTGAAGCTTTCGACATTCAAGAATTGGCTGACCAGTTGGAGCTTGGATCAAAGTTTTATGTAATTGGACTCTCCATGGGAGGTTATCCTACCTGGAGTTGCCTTAAATACATCCCACATAGGCACGTCTCTTTGAATTCTAGATTCATGGCTGTTTTCCTTTGATCTTGTTTAACAATCCTTTTATTTTGGTCTCTAATTCATACTTGCAGGCTTGCAGGTGCAGCCATGATTGTTCCTGTTGTAAACTACTGGTGGCCTTTCTTCCCTGCCAATTTATCAAGGGAGGTCTATAGCAAGCTTCTTGTTCAGGACCAATGGACATTTTCTATTGCACACCATGCCCCTCGACTAGTGTACTGGTGGATGACTCAGAAATGGTTCCCTTCACTTTCTGCATTAGAGGGACACCCAGCAACTTTCAACAGAAAAGACACAGAGATACTGGAGAAGTTATCAGAAGACTTAAGTGTTGGCCAGGTATTTAACTAACTTTCCCCAGTGATTGCCTAAGGTTATTGGTTCCATTACAAGATGTTAAATGCAGTAACAAATATGATTACTTACTCCCACAGTCAAAATTCAGCACAAGAAAATGTGCTTCTTCACTTGGTCCAGTTAGCAGCTCCTTTTATATGATGGCACTCAAAGAACACATCTGTCTATAATTTCAGGAAAAGATAAAACAGCAGGGTGTGTTTGAATCTCATCATCGAGACCTAATGGTCGGTTTTGGCGATTGGGGATTTAATCTTCTAGATCTAGATAACCCATTTCCTAACAATGAGGGTTCTGTTCATATATGGCAAGGATATGATGATAGGCTTGTTCCATCGCTCCTACAATGCTATGTAGCAGAAAGACTACCATGGATCCAGTATCATGAGATTCCTGATGGTGGGCATTTCATCATGTTTGATAGGGAGGTATATGAATCCATGTTAAAGGCACTTCTTCTTGGAGAGGGGCAATCTGCTTCATAAGCCAAGCTAGCAGCAATGGCTTCTTGATTGATAAAATTGTTCCATCTCCCATGTGATACTTCTTTATTAATAACCTAATGTGGCAAGAGTGTATATACTTTCCATATAGAATGTTTAACAATTACACTTCTGAGGTTTGATACCAGTTAGTTGAAATTTTTCAGTTGGTAGACTTGGCCTCTATTTTCTATGGGAGAATTGCTTGTTAAGGCATATGATATTATGATGTTGCAATTGATTTTTGTTAGATCTTCCATTTCTATCTAACATGAATAGGTGTTTTTATTAAATAGAAGGAGGTTGACTATTTATTGGGTACAAATTAAGAACTCAGAGAAGAGTTGGAGATATTGTCTCCCACTAGCTAAAAATAACTAGACATGGAGAAAGCCTTTAACTTCTGAAGTTACTAATGAAAACTAAGTCAACTTGTAAGTTGTGAATAATATATATTTTTTTATTTCTATAAATAATCAATTTGTTGTTCTTTACTTATTTATTTAATTTTAAACTTGCTTATTCACTAATAATTTATAGAAATATGCTACAATCTTCTTTAAAAAATCAGATCTATTAGAATTTTTAAGATACGCAAGTACATAGATACATATTTGGTTGCTTCGTTCAGCAACAAGGAGAGAACCGGAATGATCTTCAGATTCATGGGACCTACAATCACAAAGTAGCATCAAAGACCCTAAATTTTTGTTTCCATGATGAGTTCTCCGACGATCAAGTCAGTTGATGTGAAGGAGCTTGGAAGCTCAGGAGCTAAGGGTAGAGATGAATAGCACAGGAGAGCTGTGAAGTGCTTACAAAATGGTAGAGATGAGTAGCACTGGCCGGTCTGAGATCCTCGAGATCGGATTCAGTCCTCACAAAATGGTACTCACACCTAATTCACAGCCACTTGCACCTGCACATTGGAAATCTCTCTCCATGAATAAAAACATAAAAATACTGATATATTCTCAATGCACAGTTGCAAGTGGCTGTGAGCACTGAGAACCTCACACCAGTTTTGTGAGGACTGAATCCGAGTTTGAGCCTCGAAGTTAAAATTGTTGAATGGACTAGCGGCATTTCAACCCAAATAGACAGAAACCCTACCAATTGAATGGAAAGGCCTTGACAGCCCCAAGCTAAAAGCTCATCAAAGCCTCAATGATGGTAGACGTTAACTGACTTACTGCTTGGAAGAGTTAGAACTACCTTGCTAGAAGAATCTTCCTTCCTAAATTCTTTAGGCTGAGTTTGGAAGGAGTACAAGTGCAAATATGTAGAGTGCAAAACCTTACATTTTATATTATTTTGTATATATTTATTCTGTACATATTTACATTTGTACTGCTTCCAAACTGAGTCTTAAGGATAACTAGACTGCATTTCACTTGAGAAATCTGAAATTACAGCTCCCTCTTAATCTATTAGTAGCCCTCCACCTTATAAACCACATCCTAATCCTACTTATCGATTTGGCATCGATTCACGGTCAAGATTCATCCCATCTGTACATGGGGCTCTAGGTTGAACTGAACAATAAAAACCCCAATTCTTAATTATGCACTTAGCTTTTACAGGTCAAGCCTGACCAAGCATTACGGGTTGGGCTTAGGTTCTAATGAACCTACGGTGAGGCTCATTAATCAATCTCACCAAAAAATATCTAATTTGTATTCAATTTGTATTCTTGGATCTGTTCCAACCTCTAATAAACAAATATATTAATTGCAGTACCCAAAGCAAGTGAATCAAACTTGAGAGAGAGAGAGAAATACAGCTTTCAAGTTCCAATATAACGGTAATTTTTATGGTATATTAAATAAGACAAGAGTGCATCTCTTTGACTTCAGCGTCACTAAAATCCATTTTTTCTAAGTCATGATGTATGGATTTTGGAGACCGAATCTCGTAAGAAAAAATTTATATGATGGTGTTGAATGCAATTCTAATGAAATGTGAAAACACCAGTCTTTGACATAGAAAATTAAAAAAATAAAAGTTGACGTGATGTATTGAAATTTAGGCTTTTTTATAGTCCATTCCATCTCAGAATTCATAAATTATTTTGTCAAATGTATTATTTATCCCCAGCCCTCACTAAATAGTATTCCAATTGAAAATCTTTCCCCCACTGACCTGAACTGTAAGATCTCATTTTGAATTCTGAGATGGACTGAAATCAAATTATCCCTTGAATTTATTGTAAATATTGGTACATCCATATTAGAAATAGAAAATTAAAAAGAAAAGAGATATTATTTAAAGCTCACTATTTTTTTATATAAACTAGAGATAAAAAAAATAGCTGCACACAACAGGGGTAGCCCATCCCCAAATGTCAGCACAAGATAGACATTTTAAATAGAAAGGCATATAAGAAACAGAATTAAGATTTTGATGGAGGCCCATCTCATCATATGGGCGACAACTCATAGGAAGAATTCAAGATAAGCCAAATTACTCAAAGAATCCAAGATAATTCAGGAATTCAAGATACATCAAGAATTCAAGAACCCAAGATTATCAAGACTCTTCCAAGATTAGCAAGATAAGGCAAGACTCTTCCAAGACTCTTCCAAGATTATTAAGAAAGACTCCAAGAAGCATCAAGATTAGCAAGATAATCCAAGATCCATGCACCTAGGAAGATCGGACGGAGGAGATCGAACCAAGGAGAGTTCAATCCTATCAAATTAGATGTTTAGATCTATCCTAGTTATTATTTCCTAGTTCTTTTACAATTTCCAAATGTATTATAAATACTACTATTTTCCCAAAGTTAATCATCAATTCATACTTCAGATTTTTAGATTTTCTTGAGTTCTCTTCTTTGAGTTTTCGCCACCTTTTCTCTCTCCTAGAGAAATCGGTGTTATTCGCTAGGTGCTAGCGAGCGCCCGGTGCTTGCATAGCCAGCTCTGGTTCTCATTGCTTCCACGCTGCGTTAGATTTGAATGAACACAATTAGCGAGTCAATCAGCAACTCAGTTCCCTTATCGGAAATGTGCTTGTACTCTACCGTGCCTTCCATCCTCTCAACCAAAGACTTGCAACCTTCAATGATCCTTCTCAGTCTTCATGGAGGGTCTACCTGGTTCTTTAGACAGTCAATAATAAGTTTTGAATCACCTTCAATGATAATGGGTTTTTCGTTAAAATTGAAAGCGAGATTGTGAGCTTCTCAAGCTGCCCACGCTTCAACAAGACTGATAGTCGAGCTTCCTATATCATAGGCTTTGAAATCTAAAATCTGGCCAAGGTGGTTTCTGGCCACACAAGCAATAATGATGCATCTGTTATTTATGCAAAAATCATCAAATTTATCCTAACTTTTTGACATTTTTCTTAAATTCAATAATCATTAATAGAAATTGTTCACATAAGCATTTAAATAATATACATGCCCAAACTACCCCAATTCAGGATAAAAACATAAGTATCTTAGACTCTATGTGCTTTAATCAAACACATGATCCAAATCGGATAAAGCTGTAGTTTCCACTTTTTAGACAGAATACAAGGATTGTGTATCTACATCCCTTATAGGTGGCGGGATCTACCGTCCACTACTCGTAAAGGCAAGGTTTGAAGTACGAGATCTGAAACAAGGCAGTTTTAGAAAGCATAAAGGATCAGGCTCGTGGCTTGACACAGGCCCAGGCCCACGACCTGGCCCAGCCTAGGCCCGTGGCACAGCCAGCACGGGCTTGGGCGGACGTGTCGTGGTCCGTGCCAGGCTTTCCAAATAAGACTATGCACGGGAAAAAAGTTTTAAAAATTTCCTATGATCAAAGATGAATCTACTGCGTGCCCACCAAATGAACCACTTTCTACAATATATTGGGATCTCCTGCCAATAAAATATATTCCAATGATCCTCACACAGCGTGCCTCACAGACACATCTTACCCTGTATTGGGAATATCTCTCTATGAATAATGAATATAAGTTCGGGAGATGTTCCTAATGTGAGGCTAGGGCATGCTATGGGATTGGTGTGAGATGAGGAGCAGATTCAGACTCCATTCCAACATCCTATCAACTTCATTTGGGTTCAGACATCTCACTATGAAATTGGGGCCCACCATAAAAGTGGGACTTGTCATGATGTTGGTAGGGTATTGGAACATATTTTCTTGGTAGGTGATCCAGACTAAAAAAATAGCCAAAAGGAAGCAACTACTCTTCCTGACTTTTCTGCTCTTCGTAGCCAATCCAACAATGCCACTGCTCTTCTGCCTTGTCTTCCCATGTTTTCGTCTAACAAATTAACCCTAGAATGAAGTGTCTTTATCTAACAAGAAACTTAACACTAGAAAGAACATGTAAACAGATCCTAAGGGGTAATTTGGGCATCACATGTTTGTCTCTTTTCAATCATGAGCAAAGCCCATTTTAAATAGGGTAATAACTATCCCTAATGTTCACAAATTGACAAACTATACTCTTATTGTTTAGATATCGTCTTCCTTAATTTCTTTTACAATTGACATTATCGTTAATTGCTGATCAAAATGTTAAATTTATCCTTCATTATTTATCAAATTTTCAAAATAAAAAAATTCCTAATTTCCAATTTTTTGAAAACTTTGCTCGAAAAACCCCTTGACCCTGAGGCAAGAACTGCTGCATTTCCCGGCAAACCCCACCTACCCATCGACTCTTTATCTTGCACCAAATCCACCATTGTTCTAACCTTGGGCGAGTTGTAGGATGAACAACCACTCCCGGCAAACCCCTTGTAACTGGCTTAGCCCGCTCAGCAACTTGCTTATATCTTACCAACTCAAGCTCGTCCGACCACCAACGATATTTCCTATACGTTAACGGCGGAACTGACGAAGCCTCCTTTGCGACAGAAGAGAAGAAACCCGCCATTTTCGATGACTCTCGCCATTTGTTCCAGCGGTTGTGGTCGTGGTGTTCCAAGTCTCTGGTTGTGTCCAGTAGACTCGGCCAGGCAGATGACGGCAGAGCTCCAACTTCAACTCCGATTCCAACTTCAACTTCGTTGCCTGTGGATTCCATTGCCATTAAAATCGAATAGCTCTGGCATCCGTTGAGTGAGAGAGAGAGTTACGATTGAATCTCGTCGCGGGTTAATTCAAATGAACAAAGTGCAGACGAAGTTGCCAAAAAACCGTAGTTCAGTGAGAGAGTTTGAATCATAGCATCTTGCAACTGTACCCATCACACCATCCCCTCACCAATGGTGCCGTATACTAATAGTCATTGACCGACTCCATCGCCCGGATCCATAAGAAGTCCACCTCTGTGAGAAGCTTCAGATTCGCTCAAATAACCAATAATCGCTTGCTGCTCTTTTGAAATCCAAGTTCCCTCTCTTTCACCGGTTGGCATCTTGCTCGGCAGCGAGTAGCAGAATTGGATTTGAGTGTGAAGTAGCAGAATTGGGTTTGTGCCAGACCTGGTTACCATACATCCAAGAGATCACCTAAAATACTCTAGTCATAGGATGGGTTTGAAAATCTTTGGTCGAAGATGATGATGGTTTCTGAGTTTTAGAGCTGGAACAGAGCCGAGATGTTGCCGTTCAACGATTTCACAGTGAGATTCCTGTTAACAGAAACCACAAGCAACTGCTCTTCACTCTCCCCTCCTATTGGTTGTCGAAATCTGTTATTCCTTCTGTTCGTTGCTTTGGTAGGGGTCGCCACCTGAGACCTCACCTTAGAGTGAAAACCGGCGATAGTAGCTATCACCTGGAGATCTCTTCCCTTAGTTCAGGCGAAGTCCACACCTGAAGCGTCGTTTCTTCTATCCTAGTTGCTCTGTTCACTTAACGATTTCAGGCCAAGACATCATCAGGTAAGCCTCGTTTTGGTTCTTTATTTTCCTCTTGTATTTAAATCGATTGGGATCTTCTCTTGTATTTAAACCAATTGGGATCTGGGGGAGCGACAGTCAAAGGAGTTGGTGACGAAGCTCCGCTGAATCAGCTCTGATAAACCGTTTCTTTACTGAACTGATGCATTTACATCATCTCCGGTAAACCGTATACTCCTTTTCGGGTAAATTATTTTTCTTTTTTTATTTAACACTGATGTGATTGTAAAAAATTTAAAATAATTAACACTGATGGGATGTCACATGTGAATAGAGTGCTACGGAAAATAAGGAATAGTTGAGGTTTACCCTTTTAAATATTTCAAAGTATGACATGAGTAGGGATCTGCTACCAAAAAAATGCTCCCAATACTGGAACATATTCCCAATGTGGGGTTGCAGTGGCCAGTTGGAAGGACCAACTGTGTATTGGGAATATCTCCCAATGACAAGTACGTCACGCTGAGATGTGCATGTTGGGCGCCTGTGGGGTGTGTCCATGTGATATGGTGGCCCATCTCCCATATCTCATACACTAAACAGGTTTGAATATGCTATCTTGAAGCTGTTCCCACATACCTACCACTCAACATTACAGCTGCATAGTGAGAGTATCTCCCTTACCATTCATGAGGAATTATTCTCATTTCCCAGTACATGGTCAACACGGTCTGTGCTTAAGAATGTGGGAACAATTTGTAGGTAGCAGATCCAGAGTAACACCATGGTGGCAACGAGATTCAGTTGGTGGAGAAGATGAATAGTACGCACTCACAACCAACAAAAAATGGGGTAGTTTCCAATAAAAATGCTTAATGAATTATTTGGACAACTTCTGTTATTGGTCACTACCTGACCCACGGCAAGGTAAGTTTTAGATAATAAAAGTTCTCTGTCAAGGTTTTGAAAAGTGAAGGAAGAGTTTAAAAAGAGAAATGGGAAAAAGTGAACGAGAGTTTTAAATAATAACCGAAAATAAAAAACAAAAAAAATAAAACTTGCATAGATTCCTTTTTGCTCAATAGATCAATTTTACAGAAGTATATGGCACCACCATCTAATAGTCAAAAGAAGTCAAAATCTTTTTTTTTGGTCAATATCAAATTTACCACTACCAGAAACTGAAGCAAGGGACTATTATTTCCATGTCCTGGCCAAGGAATTATTCTCACCAGACGATTCTTCAGGTCTGTTTTCATGGCTCTCACGCACAGAGAAGGAAAATTATGCCTCGACTATTCTTATCCATACTGCATTTAAGCATCACCAAAGTATGTTTGTTGCAGGTATGTTCAAGAGGATAGTAGTGGTGTTGCTGGCAGGTCTTTCGGCATGGCTTTATCAGGCCACAGTGCCTCCCCCTCCAAAAATCTGCGGAACCCCAGGAGGACCCCCTGTTACTTCACCTAGAATCAGACTCAGCGATGGAAGACTTCTAGCCTACAGAGAGACAGGAGTTCCTAAGCAGGACGGCAAGTACAAGATCATCGTTGTTCATGGCTTTTCTGTCTGCAAAGATTTGGAACTACCATTCCCTCAGGTAATTCCAAAAACCAGACATTCCCACCTCTGTATTTATATGGGGCTGATCAACTTAAGCTTTTCTTGAATTTCCTTCCCGCTTCACTTTTATATATTGGAGCCAAACACACCACAGTAAGAGAAAGCAAGTTTTAAATTGTTCATATAAACAATTCCTGAATTGGGATTGAGAGAGGTTACAAGAAAGGAAGGAAAAAAAAAAAAAAGGATTAAGAGAGACATTTTGTAAATTGGAAATCTGCGCACAAATCAATAATAGTAACCATGTGCACTGGAGCATTATTTAAGATATCAAAATTATGTAGAAACACTGCTTTAAATGGTTCACAAATCACAAATGGGAAATCAATACCAATTAATTCTCTGTAAAGATTTTCCTTCCTTTCTTGAGACAAGTACACATTTTCAGTTAGTCGTTTTAACAAGCAGTAATGAGGTTAGAAAACTTGCCTTTTCTCATTTTCCCCAACCCAAAGCCAGATTCATTGGGTGTTTGTATTTCTCTTTATGGTTTCCTTTTTCCCCTTAGCATACATAATTCTATGACCCAGTTAAGCATTGCTAAGGATTATAGTTGACTTGACACTGTTTTTGTTTACAGAAACTCATAGATGAGTTGGGAATATATTTTCTGTCATTTGACAGAGCTGGTTATGGAGAAAGTGATCCTAACCCAAAGCGCACAGTGAAGAGTGAAGCATTTGACATTCAACAACTGGCTGATCAGTTGGAGATTGGACCAAAGTTCTATGTGATTGGAATCTCTATGGGGGGTTACCCCATCTGGAGTTGCCTTAAATATATACCACATAGGCATGTACTAACTTTGTAATTTTTGTCACTCTGATCTTTCTTGTCTAAGCATTCTATTCTATTATCTGTTAGCCTTTAAACTCATATTTGCAGGCTAGCAGGTGCATCCCTTGTAGTTCCTGCCATCAATTACTGGTGGCCTTCTTTTCCTTCAAATCTTTCAAGAGAGGCATACGGGAAGCAGCTTGTGCAGGATCAATGGACACTGGGAATAGCACATTATACCCCTAGACTACTGTACTGGTGGATGACTCAGAACTGGTTCCCTTCATCCTCTGTTGCCATGGGGAAACCAGAAATTTTCTCCAGCAAAGACAAAGAACTCCTGAAGAAGATATCAGGAACCATGGGCAGTAGTAAACAGGTAGACATTCTTCCTGTACAATGGAGGTTTTTAAAGCTTCCTTACTTGGGTCATATCTAGTACCTGATAGCAAAAAGCAATGATGCTTACAAATTTCAGGTTAAGGCAAAGCAGCAAGGTGTGTTTGAATCTCTTCATAGAGACTTGATGGTGGCGTTTGGCACCTGGGAATTTGATCCTATGGAGCTAAGTAATCCATTCCCTCATAATGAGGGCTCTGTTCACATTTGGCAAGGGTATGAAGATAGGATGATACCAGTTCTCCTACAACGCTTTGTCTCAGAAAGGCTGCCTTGGGTTCAGTATCATGAGGTTCCTGATGGTGGACATCTGATCCTGTTTGATACTAGGACATGTGAAGACATTTTAAGGGCTCTTCTTCTTGGAAAATAGCCTTTTATTTAAAAGCCTACTTCTGCTATAATTTCATTTGGATTCATAAATTTGCTCCATGAACAATTGAACAGTCTATCCTGCTTTCTTCTTAACAAAAGCTGTTAAGGAGGCTTTATTTTCTAAATGGCTTCTTTACTGAAATAATTGGTTTTCATATAGAATCTCTAATTCATATTGAATGTTGTGGGTTTCTTAATTGAACATGTTCTTAAGGAGATTGTGAGTTACTTGATTGCTGAAGCTTAAACCAAGGTTATTATTTATACCTTTCGTTGTGTTTGTGCCTTGAATTCACTTTTTCATTGAGGTCTGTGGTGGATGCAAAGGGCTTGGGTGGACCCAACCCATTTTCACATATTTGGATCGGAAGGAATACAAATACAAATATGTACAGAATAAATACATACAAAATAAAGACAAAATACAAGGTTTTACACTCTACATATTTGTTTTTGTACAGTTCTTTTTGGAAGGAGTACAAATACAAGTATGCATAGTGCAAATAATGCAAAATACAAATTTTTATATTCTACATATTTGTATTTGTACTCCTTCCAAACAGAATACATATTTGTATTCTATATTATTTTATATATATTTGTACTGTACATATTTGTATTTATATTCTTTCCAAACTAAGTCTAAAATTCAACAGAAGAGAGTGAAACACAAGGCAAACAGAGAGAAGGTTTTGGGTGTAGGGGGCACTAGGGTTTGAGAGAGTCTATTCATACTTATATTCCATTGTTTGATATATAATGAATTTCTTCATCTCTTTCTCTCGGACATAGGAAACAGGCTCAGCCATGGATTTATTGTTTCACAATACCATTGAATATATTATTATTCAAATATTTTATATATTCACTAAAAAGCAAAATAATAAGTTATTTAGTTCAACCACTTCAGCCCGACCTTAGGATGATAAATAAAACTTAATTTTGATGAGATGGTAGCAAAAAGCATATTGTCAGTGGAGTCAAGTGGGAAGCAGTTTTCTGGGGAACCAGTTCTGTTTCACCCAAGCATGTTATCTGGCTAAAAACCATTGACTTGATCAATGACATGTTGAATTGGACAATCAAATTGTCAACATGTTTGACTCAAACAATGAATTTAACTGTTTTCTATTTTAATTATTTTTTTAATTTGGAATGGACCATCCATTCAAATCAGATGGTCGAACCTCTGACTTAGAAATTAGTGGCCAAAACCGTTCCGATTCCGAATCATTTTTTAAAACATTGGTGCATAGTGGGAAACCACTGCTTATTTACTAAATAATGGAGAAATATCCAATTCTTCTTGGACCATTTTAAGGAAAGACAAATGTTAGAACGGCATCTCTTACACTTCCCCAAATGCTGAGGGGTCCTAGATTAGAATCATAGAGCCAGGTATAAGGCCTGGAGAGAGAAGTAAAATGCTTCACTAGACGGTGGGCTGCCATATTGTATCTTCTATTGATATATTCACTGAGCAGTGGGAGATCTTAGAATGTAAGTCTCTGCAATCAGCAAGAATCGTTTGGATCCTCCAAGGAGGATCAGAGTGGTCCTCCAACAGAGAAATGATCACTACTTGTTCATCTCCCTCAATCTGAATGAAGTCTAACTTCAGCTCTACCACCAACTTCAAAGATTCTAATAATATGCTAGGCGGCGGCGTTTAGGGGTGACCATAATTCGGTTCGGTTGAAATAAAAAATTCGGTTTTGATATTTTTAGTTTGGTTATTTTGAAAATCGGTTCGATTTCGGTTTTAAAAATTGGTTTGTCAAACTTCGGTTTTCGGTTTTGGTTGTGAGATTTAATAATTCGGTTAACCGAAAAAACCCAATTTTAGGGGGTAAATCAATAAATATGCAAATATAAGAAAAATACAAAGGTTATTTTTAGCCTTTGGTCAAAACCAAAAAGTTAAACTTTTAAGACAAATATAGTGAAAAGCCCAAAGGTTATTACCCATAGGCCAAACCCAAAATGCCAAAACCTATTAGTCTTTGTCTCTTTGACCACCGACCTTCATCTTCAAGGTTCAATATCCGGTGGTGAGCGTCTGAGCAAGAAAGTAGCAGCGTTGAAAGTCTACGTTGGTGAGTCCCTTGCAGCGGTGAGCGTCTAAACAAGAAAGTAGCAGCAAGCTACGAGTTCCAGATCCACTACTCCAAGTCCAAGGTCCAACATCCAGCAAACTAATTTTTCCGGCTGGCGGCAACAAGTGATAGAGTCCGGTGGGTCTTCTTTAATCTATAGTTTTGGGTTCATTTTAGTTCCCTCCCTGTTTGCTTCTTTGCCATTTGAATCTTTAAGTACAAGTATTTTGTTTTCTATTTTCCCTTTTAATCTTCACTTCTTCCTAGTATTTTTGTTAGCCATCGAATCTGGACTGTGAAAAATTTTTAGCCACCAGATTCGGTTTTAACCAAATCAACCGAAGTAACCGAAAAAAATTTCGGTTCGGTTAATTCAGTTTTTGCAAAGTTCGGTTTCGTTCAATTTTCCAAATAGAAATATCGGTTTTGAAAATCGGTTTTTTCGGTTTGATTTTTAATCGAACAAACCGAATTCTCACCCCTAGCGGCGTTCGTAGCGGACCCAATTAAGGCGCGCACAGGATAGAGCTCGGCGGGTTTTGCGGAACACCGCGCTCCTCGTCTATGGACCGCATCTGAGCCGTTCCAGCTCACCTACTTTTAGGTTGCTTCAAGTATAAATAGAAATTAATCCCCTCAAGGTAAAAGGATTGGAACTCAAATTCAAGAACAAGCGCTTGAGAGTGTTTAGCTTCCTCCGTGGCCTTGTCTGAGTGTTCACACCTCAGACCTCGTCCACTCTACACCTCCCCTGTATTAACTTGATCGTCTGAATCTCTGCCCTGAGTACTAATCCGGGGCAGATACACCTCACTCCATGCAAGATCGACCTATTAGTCCTTGACCACTTCGGACCTCGGCCTCATCAACCGCACGTCAACACCTCGGCTTGGGAGTGAATTGACAATATCGCCCTCAGCCCATATTGACCAGCAACACTAATAATGCCAGAGCTTTACATTCTACGGAGCAAAAAGGTAAATTCACAGCTCGTGTAACAAGAGAGCCATTCTGCAATAGTTAGTGGAGAATCTATGTAAAAGCCTGGGTGGATAATTGCCTCCACTCAGATTTGAAAATGTTTTATATGTATACGAAGAAATTTATTTTTTTTTACAATTGCCCCCACTCAAATAAATAAAATAATGGAATCAAATAAAATTCGACTTCTTAGATATTTTTTCAAGGTCCTGGATCTACCACTGCGCCAATAGTCCATTCCATGTGCGTGTTCACAGGGAGACCAACATTGCATGATAGCATCTGCAACAGAAAGGGGAAAGGAGGCCACAATGAGGTCTTGCCTCCAGCTTTTGTTATCTTGATCGATTAGAGAAGCAACACCACCATTTAAGTGTGACACTGCACACTTGCCTCTTTGAGAGCATCTAGGTCTCAGCCTTTAATATATTATTTTAATGCATCCAAACAATATTACATGAAGGGCAATTAGGTCGTTAAAAAGGTTTGACCGTCGTTCGAGGGTAACAAATAGAGATAAGAGATATTTTCTCACAATTAAGGTGAAAAGACTTGTGAACAGAACATGAACTGGTCCATATGGGTGATTCCAATTCTGCTTGCTGCATTAAAGCTATGAAGAACATTTTGATAACAGAAAGATGATGCATTTTTTAATTCATATCAGTAGGGGCACTTAACCCACCCTTGATGCAGTTTTGGGAGAATCCCTCAGAGAAGAAATTAGATTCATTACTTAGTCTGTTTTTGATGCAAAATTAGATTTTGGATTAGAGACAACCTTTTTGATGAATATATCCAAATCGAATGACTTGTCTCAGAATGTAAGAAATATGGGCATGTAGTCTTACGCTGCCAAAAGAAGAATTTGGCGATCCCATAAAAGAACCAAGTCAATTCAACCCCTGCAGGTGACAATATAATTCCACAGGCCCATTTTAAATTTGGCCCGTGTTGGCCCATTAATGTTTTCAATAACCACAGCTTTTGCTCTTGAAGAAGCAGCGCGACGTCAAAATCAACTTCTTGCCACATGCCATCATCGCAACAAACTTGGAGGTTTGGAGACATCATCAAATTGCAGCAAGCAATTTTGTCAAACATGCAGAATCATCCCTAATCCACATGTGTTTGAGGGGACGTGTAAGGAATTATTGTAACAGATAATTTGGGTGGTTGAGTTAGGATAAGATTGGGATGAGAGTGAGGAAAGAATTTGAAAGTGTTTTGAGAGTTATCTTTCTGCATTTATAAATATGATGTATTTCTGCAATATTTTAGCCTTTCTCTGAAACTTTACAGTACAATAATGATGAATACAATTTGTATTTTTCATTTTATTTTTGTTTTACTTAAAATTTGCAACTAAAAAATGTATAATAATGCTGAAAATGTAAAATGTCTTACAAAACCTCAAATTTAGCTACAAAAGTCAGAATATAAGGCTAATACATGTAAGACTCTATCAAGATAGAATTTACAATGAGAAAAATAAGGAAGCTAACAAAATACAATCGGGAAAGTCTATCTATCCTTATCATGTGTTTGCTCTTCAACACGTGTAAGGCTCTTATCCTCAATACCCACAACCAAAAAGGGAAAGAGGATTGTCTTCAATTTGTCAAACATATTCTAATAAATTAGGGAAAATTCTCGATTAGTACGCTGTAATTTTGGCCTAATGCTACTTTGATCCCCTAAATTTAAAATGCGACAATTCAGTATTCAAACTTTTAAAATGTGACAATCCAGTATTTGTCATTAACTAGTTGTTAACCAGCGGTTAAGTGATATTTGAAAAAGACACAAATGCCCTTCAAGTATTATTTAATTTTCTTTATTAACCATCTAAACGTTGACAAAAAACTAATAGTCCCAAATCCTTGCCTTTTCCATTCAAGAAAGTTGGGGTCATGTTTGATTGTGCATTTTGGTGACCCCAACTTTCTTGAATAGAAGAGGCAAAGATCTGAGGCTGTTAATTTTTTGTCAATGTTTGGATATGGTTGATAAAGAATATTAGATAACACTCAAAGGGCATTTGTGTCTTTTTCAAATGCCACTTAACAGTTGGTTAACAACAGGTACTAGATTGTCATGTTTTGAAAGTTCGAGTACTGAATTGTCGCATTTTAAAGCTTGGGAGATCAAAGTGGCACTAGGCCCAAAGTACAATGTACTAATCAGGAATTTTCCCAATAAATTATCATAACCCTATCTAGTTAAACTGTCACCTACAGAGTACAATCAGGAAAGCCTATCTATCCTTATCATGTGTTTCTTTAATACGTGTAAGGCTCTTATCCTCAATAACCAGGACCAAAAAGGGAAGGGGGACTACCTTTAATTTATCAACATATCCTAATAAATTATCACAACCCCATCTGGTTAAACTATCACCTACAAGAATGGCTGATCTTGAAACCAAAATGGAACAAGAGTTAAATCTGAATATCAAAGATCTAGCATCTATAATCTGAATATGTGATATCATAATCTTTAGGAGCCCCCATACTAGTTCCCCTCATTGACCCCATTGAGGATAATGAAAGATGATAATTGTAAGTGGTGTGATAAGGCTAAGTGTGGTGGTCTTCTTGAAGGACAAAGAAAGGCTAAGAGCAAGGGTAGGCTATAAGATTCTATCGACAGAGTCGTCTGTTTGTTGTGATTCACACCCGCTTTTATAAGGGGGGGGGGGGATCTCGAGGTTCTAAAGGGAATGATTCAAAAGGGATTTGATTCCTATTTGGAAAGGGGATCTTTGATTCGATGTCATTTTTTAGGTGGACACTACTAGGGGTTTACCACGTGTCTCATGGGATCTCTCTAAGATGAAATTTCCTTTCGTCTGAGGATTCTCATAGTACATGTGTGCTACTTCCTTTCGCGAGTCTCCTATATTGACGTGGCATAGGTGGCATCAGGGCTAGTCTGACGTGTCCTGTTTAATCCTACTGAATGTCCTGTTACGAGCGACTTTGGTTGATGGTATTTTCGTTCGTCACTGGTTCATGGTGGCTCCGAACTCATCACAGGTTCATGGTGACTTTGAGATCATTGTAGATCCATGGTGGCTTTGAGATCATCGCAGGTCCATGGTGACTTTGAACTTATCGCCAGTCCATGGTGACTTCGAGCTCATCACAGGTCGATGGCGAGTTATGAGCTCGTCGTAAGTCCTTGTTATCTTATGTGTCACCGTGGGTATTTCTGTGGTTCTAGTTTGGTACCTTCATTGCCATCACAGTCATGGTGAACAATATGTACTTACAACAATAATATATTAGAAAAATGAGATATACAAAAACAACATAGCAAATTTATAGTATTACGTGTAGTCATAAGTTTATACATGAAAACAAAATAATAGAACATGACTGTACACAATGCTTTGTCAGTTGAACACCCAAAACTTAAGATTTCATCGTTCCCTTAACCAGTAATCATACTTCACTGAAGTTCAGAAGGTGAATATAGAACATGTACAAACTAAAAATATATTTCCCCGGAAAAGATCAAAATTTTAATTTTAACCAAGGACCAAACATCAGTTAAACAAATACCTTGGAGTCAATATCACGGCCCAGAATGTCATTCACTGTACATGCAGCACTTCTAAAAATTAATGACCCACAAGCAAATAGTGACAGCATCTTAATATCAGGAAGGGTACCAGGGGATGTGGCCAAGGTGATTGACCTGGAATGACGAACAAGGAGTTAGATGAATTGTGATAGAATAAAAAACTCCACAGAAAGCAATCATAAAGCCGTGTCTACATAAAGCGATTACTAATTACTACTCGAAACTTCATATGTAAGACTATTCAAGTCAATGTGGGTAGGGGTGGCAATTTCCAACCCAACCAACCCATTGAACCCGTCCAACCCACCCATTTATTAATAGGTTGGGTTGTATCTTTTTATGTTAGGTGAGTAGCGGGTTGGTTAACCAAGTAAAATGAGACTTAATGGATGGAGATAACTAAAAAAATTTGGGATAATGTGGCTGAGACATTCTCAGGCACTTAATGTTGCCCATGCATATGAGTTAAGAACTGAGGTGAATACTCTTAAGCAAGGGGAGATTTCTTTATCGACATTTTAATCTCCTCTGAGATCTTTGTGGTAGACTCATTTATTTGAAATTATAGTCAGGATGAGCACTAAGGACATTGTTTAGTTATTCTAACCTCTGTGGTGTAGTTAAAGCCTTCTTCCATAATGGGAACATGTGTGAAATTTTGAACCAAACTTTTATTACTCTAATTCCAAAGAAAAAAAACCCAAAACGTGCAAATGATTACAGACCAATTAGCCTTTGTAATGTCATTTTCAAAATAATTGCAAAGATTCTGGTTAATAGAATCAAACACCTTCTTGACTATACTATCTCCCCTTATCAAAGTGTCTTTATTCTTAATAGACAAATTAATGATAATGTTATCATTGTCCATGAGATGATTCATTCTATGAAAAAAAGAAGGGAAAGACTGGAATTATGGCAAGCAAAATTGGTATGGAGAAAGCCTATGACAAGTTGGAATGGGACTTCATTGAAAAGGTTCTACAAAAATTTGGCTTTTATAAGAAGTGGATTTCCTGGGTAATAGAATGTATCAAGTTTGTCTCTTATAGAATTTTAATTAATGGGATCCCTACTACTGAATTCAAACCAAGTAGGAGTATTAGGCAAGGGGATCCTCTTTCTCCTTACATTTTTGTTCTTTGTGCCGAGGCTCTTGCAAAGAATCTGAAAAAAGATGCAGAAACTAGTACCAATTAAATTGGGTACAAAATATCTAGAGGGGGTTCAAAGATTCCCATTTTGCAATTTGATGATGATTCTATTATATTTGCAAATACTACAGTTCCTGTATGCATGAAAAATAAGGAGATCCTTTCAAATTATGAGAAAGCATCGGGCCAAACGCTAAATTTCAACAAATCCTTAGTCTTTATATCAAACAACATCCACCCAAAGCTTTAAAAAATGATCTCAAGGATGTTAAGAATTCCAAAGGAATCGGATCCAAAGAACTATTTAAGAGCTCCATTAATTAACAAAAGAGTTACAAATAATGCATTTTCCTTCATCCAACAGAAAATGATTAAAAAGTTAGCAAATTAGAAAAAAAAATTCCCTTTCCTTAACGGGTAGACTTACTCTAATAAACTCCACTACTAACATGATGCCCCAATATATCATGAGATCTTTTAAAATTCCAAATAATTTTTTAGAGGATCCGGAAAGAATTCAGAGTAAATTTTTATGAACCAACAATAATGGGAAGAAACCCCTTCACTTAATGAAATGGAAATGCGTTTGTACCCCCGAAAGATGGGGAGGTTTAGGAGTTCTCCAATGGGTAATGCAGCAAATCTTGTTAAACTAGGATGGAAAATACTAAATGAGGAGAATAATCTTTGGGTTAAACTCATTAAAAGTAAATATATGAAAAGAAATTCTTCTTGGGATATTAATCCAGAAAATGGTACCAAGTGGGCATGGATAAGTATCCTTAAGGATAACCATTAGATTCTGGCATGACAAATGAGTAACAAACAAACCTTTATCAGAAATAATTCCTAATGACAATATTCACTAAAAAAAAAAAAAAAAAACGTCTTTTAACGACGTTTCGTTAACGATGATTAATAGAAACTTCGTTGAAAGATAACTTTTCTACGGCATTTTGAATAAATATCATGGAAAAGCAATTATTGGCAAACATGAGATTTTGTGATATCTACGCTCTAGTTTTAATGACATTTAGATAAATGTCGTCGAAAACCTTTCCCACCACCCCAACGTTTCCGCGCCACTTCAGTCCTGCATTAATACAATATTGTCTCTTAATGAATAAATTATTAAGGATGGTGTGAGCTACTTAAACTTAGGTTGGGTATGTTACCTTTGAATATTTTATTATTTAATTATTTTATACACTAAAAGAGATAACAATAAGTCAATTCAGTTAAGCCACTTCAGTTGCTATCACATGACCCCTAAGTATTAAGAGAGGTAGTTAATCTTTATATGTTTTGATTTTCATTTGGACCATTTACTTTGGATATTGTAATTGGACCATCTGTTTTGGATATTTTAATAACTAATCCTTAAATTAATGGATTTCAGTTCTCTCCGCACATTGGCATTTTTTTCTTATGTTTGCTATTTTCTGTAGGTATGATTCCACAAAAAATAATACTATATAGAAGACTGGAGACCACGTATCAGGAGACTTGGTCTTGTCATTTTTGGAGTATGTTGTCTCTCAACCCATTAAACTTCTTTGAAGTGCATTTCTGCCTCTCTCTCCCTTATTGAGAACTAAAACTACAATATCTAAATCCAAAATATGTCCATAGTTTAAAACTTTAATGTGCCATACATCTTGCTCTCTACCATTCAATACATAAAAACCACCTTAGATATATGCATGGAACCTATAGTTGATATCATAAGTATCATTAATTCACCAATTATATGGGGTTTGTTACATGAATCCCATTACACCAGTTGTCATGTTAAATATGAAAGAAACATATGCTTTTGTAGGATTGTTCACAGTTTGGTTCGATCCAATTTCACTCAAAAGAAAGAACCGAATTTAAAATTGAATGTTGATTGACATTCAACTTAATTGGTTTGGGTTCCTTTGCATTTGTTTTGAATTTGGCACAATGTTTTTGATTGTGCTTCACATTTTTTTGGGTTTTAAATTTAACCAATCAAGGTTTATATATGTATCAATGAACAACACATCTAACTTGCTTTTCCTTTTAAAAAAATTTACCTAAAAATACAAGAATGTTGGAAAAAAAATTGCTTCCAAATTAAATGATGATATTTCCCTTATGCAGAGTCATGAAAATCGGAAAACACTCCTGTTCCCCTTAGAGATCTCCATTCCCATGATGCAACTCCATCATCAAACCCAATACAATAAGTCAAATTTAATTTTATGTTTATACTTGTCAAAAAATTATTATATTTATACTTTCATATCTTTTGGCGAAAAAATAACATCATTACTTTGTCTTTTGTGATATCAAACAGATACCTGGCACAAGGTCCTTTCATGCACATGCAATGATTAGGGAGAGGGAGAATGCCAATGTAAACGAGAAATCCCTTCATTTCGGGTGATATATTTTTTTCTTTTCTTATATATTTTTTGTTTAAACATAAATGTTTAATTGTAAATATTTTTCTTATTAAATATAATTTTGAAGTTTAATTTGTTATATTTTAATATATATTTATATTGTCAATTAAATGATTATATGGATGAATGTGATGAATTAAGTGTAAAGCAGGTAATTTCAAATCATTGGAATACCAAAAAAATCTAAATGAAAAAAAAAGAATATAACTTTAACAAAACAAAAACAAGCCTTTTGGTGACATTTAGCAAATGTCACTAAAAGTGCACATTTTTGCTAACGTTTACTAAATGTCACCAAAATAAGGAATTAAGTGACACCAAATCTACATTTAACAACTTTTGAAAACTTTTAGTGACGCCTACAAAACGCCACTAAAAAATGGGTTTTTCGTGATGTTTCATAAAACGTCAAAAAATAAGCAAATAAATGTCACCAAAACTATGCATAGTGACTCTTGAAATCTTTTGGTGACGTTTCCAAAACGTCATGAAAAGCTTTGCCAACATTACATTTGGTGACAATGGAAGTGATTATGCTTTTCGTGATGAAAACCATATCATAGCAAACGTCTACAAACTTTTAGTGATGTTTTAATAACGTTTGTGCCATCTTTAGTGACATTTTCCTAATGTCACAAATATACATTTTTTTTTTTTTTTTGTAGTGATTATGGTTTCAGATATGATTGACTAGAGAGGGAGTGCTGGGATCAACCCAGAATTCGAGCAATTGTTCCTAATGTTGTATGGGAAAAAATTAAATCCATATTTATCTCTCCTAACCAATTTAAAGATAGATTCATATGGGAGGGGAACTCTATAGGAACATTTACTATTAAATCGACCTATTTGCTAAAATGTTCATCTAATTTAGGGGCTAATAACACTACAAATTGGCTTAACATCATTTGGAACATTAAGAGCCCACCAAAAATCAAAACTTTTCTCTTCCTTCTCTTCTAAAATAAACTCCCTTAAAAAATGCAGCTTAGGAAAAGAGGTTTTGATATAGATGGATCTTGTAACCTCTACGGTGAGAGGAGGAAGACACAGACCATATTTTCAAATTTTGTTCTTACACATGTCAAATTTGGACTATCCTTAGTGACCCGTTAGAAGGTCATAAGGATTGTGATCAAACTCTACTTGACTGGTGGGTCAAACTTTCCAAAATAAAGGGAAACAAAAATCTCCAAGTTAAAGAAAAAATCGCATTCATTTTGTGGGCTATTTGGAAAAATAAAAATCAGAAAATTTTTAATAACATTGCATCCCCAACAATTCTTGGTTGAGTCCTTCACGCTTTCATGGAAAAGTTGGAAATAGAAAAAGTAGCAGTCGTAGATACTTATCACAAGATTTTGGAAGCCCGTCATATGGTCTGCTCTATCTCAGCACAACATAAAAATCAATTTTGATGCTTCTCCTGTCTTAGATGGTCCTTGTACAGTTGCTTGTATTGCCTATAACCATCTTGGTTGTGTCTTGGATGC
Organism: Nelumbo nucifera; assembly: GCF_000365185.1. Next base: position 2,028,726 of record NW_010729143.1, on the reverse strand, counting down.
CAAAGCTATCAAGATTGGATATTATAAAATTAATCAAGCGGAAGCGTGGGCTGCTTGGGAAGCCATTAAAATGGCCCTGAAATTCCATCAATTCCCGATCACTATTGAAGGCAACTCAAAGTTGGTGATATCATGTCTCAACCAGAAGATGAAGCCCCCTTGCAAGCTGAGAAATACTATTGAGTGTTGCATCAGAATGAAGAACGCTTTTTCTAGAAGACTTATTTTTCACCATGTCTACAGAGAAGCGAACTGGGATATGGATTGGATGGATCGTGAAGCTCAGATTGCTACTTCGGATTCATTATCTTTTAGCTTTTCTACCCTCCCTCCTTTTCTTTTTATTTGTCTTGCTGACTTCTAGGGGCGCACTACCCCCCATTTGTTGTGGTGCTCTTTGGTTTTATTCGAAAGAAAAAATCCCTTCGAGTGTCATCTAGTTTTCTTTATCAATCATTCAAATATTGACAAAAAAATGAACAGTCCCAAATCCTTGCCTCTTCTATTCAAGAAAGTTGGAGTCATGTTTCAATGGATATTCTGGTGATTCCAATTTTCTCGAATAAAAGAGGCAAGGATTTGGGATTGTTCATTTTTTATCAATATTTGGGTGGTTGATAAAGAAAATTAGATAACACTGGAAAGACATTTGTATCTTTTCGAATGCCACTTAACAGCTGGTTAACAAGCCAGTTAACGGTAGATAATGGATTAACACGTTTTGAAAGTTCGAGTACTGAATTATCGTATTTTAAAGTTTAGAGATCAAAGTGGCACTAGGCCCAAAATATTATTTGGATTGGTTGGTTGACTCTCAAACAACCACCCCTTGGCTGGTCAATATTAATGTTTTTTTTTTTGTATTAATCACTGCCACCACCTCCTCACACTCTTTCTATCTATCTCAATTTCAAAAAATGGCTGCAGGTCTCAAGGCACAAGAGAGCTTTACATGAGAAACTGAAATTAATAAAATTGAAATTTTTCTAAAAAAACGTTTTTCATATTGAAATAATAAATTATTCTGTATTTAAATCAAATTAAAATGATTTGATTTATACCGTTTTATAGATTCTTGAGAATCACAATAAGGATAGTGTATGTTTGAGAAAGCTATTTAGATATATTTATAGTTGATTAATAGTTAATGGCTATTAATATTTAAATAATATCTTTTAATTAGATCTTTGATAAATTCATGACCATTGGATTTACCTTAAAACGTCAATAGTCATATTTCCACCTCTTGAGAGTATTTGGTCTCACCCACCTAATCCTTTCTCGCTCAATTCAACTGTTCAAATGAAAGATATTCACATCATGAGAGATATTGACAATCTCTACATGGTTTGAAAAGTCAAGTATATATGTTGGAGAAAAAGTGAACAGGAGTCTAAACTTTAACATGCATATTACATTACGTCATAACCACCTCTATTATCCTTTTGTCAAGAAAGTGGACAGGAATTGGTCATATGTGCATTATATGACCTTCAAAATTTGTTAAATATCCAAAATTTTCTCCATAAGCCTTTTTGTTAAGAGAATGAAAAAAAAAAGGTATTGACTTGGTTGGAAAGGAAAAGGAGAGAGAATTGAGGAAATAAAAAAGTGGGTTAAAGAAAAGAAAAATATATTGATATGGACTGATTTATTTTATATAGTATAGGTTAGGTTTATTCATTTACAAATTTCTCACTTACCTGAATAATTACCTGAATAAATAAACTTGCTGAGGTAAATGTTTCATGTATTTACCCATGTTTTTTTGATTTCCAAATAAGTAATAAAATGACTTTTTTATTCATAAAAAACTAATGTTAAAATAGACAAATTTGTCCCATTATGAATAAATTTTACGTTCTCCTTATTAGGAGGCCCAATACTCAATGCAAAAAGGAACATTATAAAGTAAAATTGGTCAATGGGATGGGAGAGATACCCATTTACTAACTTTTCTCTTCTTATTTACAGCAAAGGAATGGGGCTTATATGTATTGAATGTATATGCCATTACTAAATAACAAATTATCTTTTCTCATGTGCACCTCCATTATCCTTTTGTCAAAAAAGTGGATGGGAATTGATCATATGTATACCATATGAACTTTAAAATTTGTGAAATACCCAAAATTTTCTCTATTAGCCTTTTGTCAAAAAGGAGAGAAAGGGTGATGACTTGGATATAGTAAGGAGAAATAAGAGAAAATTAAGGAAGAAATAGAAAAAGGGGCATGTTGACATGGACTAATTCCTTTGTTTTTGCTTTTATATATAATATAAATTATCTATATTGTATGTGTATGCCTAACTATCGTCTAGCTGTATATAACATTTTTGAACTTAAATGTGTATACTGACATGACTTATTTGCTTTATATATAGTATAGGTTATTTATATTAAATGTGTATGCCATAACTAACGTGTAACATATAACATTTTTTGAATTTAATTACATGAGTATGATGGCATGGATTTATTTGCTTTATATATAGTATAGATTATCTATATTAAATGTGTATGTCATAATTAACATGTAACTAGAGGTGTAAAGTGGGTCTTGTCATGTTGGAACAGCATGATTTTACGGACTACCAGTGCTTTAGTGGGTTGTACGATGCTAGCAGGCAGGCCTGGGTGGGCCGTGCTTGCCTAGCCTGAAACCCTTCAAAGGTCAAGCCCGGCATGGCTTGTGACATGAGCCTAGGCGGGCCCGTGTCTAGCGAGTCCATGAAAGGTATTTAAAAAAAATAATGAAAATTTTAAAATAAATTAACAAAATAAACAATAAATTGAAAAAAAAATCTTAAACTTTAATGCTATACGAATCTTGGTGTATGAAATCATTTATATATGAAATAATAAAATAAAATTAAAAAATTACATTACAATTGGAATAAAATAGTATAATAAAATTATATATATATATATATATATATATATATATATATATATAAAATATGGGTTGTGCCATGCCGGCCCGCAAGCCTCAAAATTCAAACCCATCATGGGCCATATCATGTCGGGCCCACTTTACATTACGACTTCTAAAGTGAGTTCGAATGTGCTCTCACAAAATTCGCCTCACACCGACCTCACAACATGTTTCAGTTGTGCATTGGGAACATTTCCGCAAGAATAAAAATTTATAATTACTAAGATGTTCCAGATGCACAGTTAAAATGTGTTGTGAGATCGGTGTGAAGCATAGGGATGGCAATTTCATGGGAATTTTTGGGTATCTGACCTGTCCCAACCCTAATAGGACTTGTTTATCAAAATCTTATAAGGTTTGGGATGTGTTTGGCCTTTGACTTTAGGGTATCCAATACCCTATACCCTATTTTTTTTTTAAGTAAAGCTCCAATTAATCCTTCAACCTCCATGTTTATTTGTTTACCCATTCTCTTTTGTCATTTAATTTTATTTATTTTTTGATTTATACTATATTGTTTTGCTTTTTTATATGGAAGAGTTCTATGTAATGTTGATTCTTGTTGAATGTTGTTGGTTGATAATGAACTTTGAAGAACATATTTTTATATACTTAAAATTGAACCAATGACTAAAGTATTGGTATCAAGTATTGTTTTTTGAAGCAAATGTAACTTTGATTGAAGAAAAAAACAAAAGCACATGAGAGGATGTACTTAAACCAAGTGGCTTGGCAGGATTACAAAGGCAAACAACTGTCACTAAACAAGAAATCTCTAGAGCCCCATAATTTTGCTAGGATATCAGCAACAGAATTTTGCTCCCTAAGAATCCAGACCAACTTCACATTCATAGAGCCTAAGATATCCCTGGCTTCAGCTAAGTGGGCTAGTCTCCAGGGCCCTCCCTTCTCCTGTAACCAAGCTATAGTATTTGTAGAATCCCCTTTAATGGTTAAGGAGGATAGACCTAGCCGTTTGGTAAGGCGGATCCCTGTGAGTGCAGCCAATACCTCTACCTTTGTGGCATCAGCCCTCCCAATCGGACCACTGTAAGCCTAGCAAATATTCCCCCTTCCCCTCGGATTACACCTGCAATTCCTACTTGACCTATGGATCCTTGGGCACTACCATCAAATTTTAGAGTCATTTCTCCTTCTTCTCTAAGAGCATGTCTCATAGTCCACTCAGAACTTGGAGAGGAGTGTAGAATTTTTGGAAGGTTTCTCTCAAGATCATTTAGGGAGAGACCTTTGAACACTTCAAAGTTGATTACCCAAAGGTTATAAAGATGTGTAATGTAGAAAGTTAGATCTTCAACATCTCTAGCTTTATTTTTAGAAGTTCTATTGTTCCTTTCTTCCCAAATGCCCATTGGTATCAAGTATCATATCGAACAACTAGGATACAAATATGGATATCAAACAATATATTAATTAAGAGCCCAAGACATAAAATACATGAAACTATTATATTTATCCTAATTATTATATCAATTATTTTCTATTTTATTATTTTTATCATTTAACATTAACAAAAAGTTTTACCAAATAGTAAATTCTCAAATATAAATTAAATTATCATTTAACAATTTATCAAAATATATATATTTTACTCAAAATATATCAAATCTGTTAAACTTTCAAAATATGTATCATATGCAAATTCATAATTTTTAATTGCTAAAATTATTATTTCATTATTAAAATTTGAACTTCTATAAATTTTTGAAACTAAAAATCAATTTTCATATAAATGTAAATTAGTGGATTTGATAGACATTTAATATTATATTCTCGAATATTTTGTAAACAAATTTTTATTTTTTAAATGATAAATATAATGTTATTTAATATAAATTAAAAAATTAACTAATAATTATAAAAATATATAAAAATTGTAAGATATGTATCATTCACAAATTTATAAATTTTAAGTACTAAGATAATTATTATATTATTAATGTTTTATTTGTATAAATTCTTGGGATAAAAATCTTCTTTTGATGTAAATTCGGATTTGATAGATTATTTATTCTATTTATTTATAAAATGCTAATTTTAAATATTCTTTCTTTTAATTTTTAGTTGGAATTATTAATCATAAATATGTATTGTTTGTTTGGATGAATACAAAAGTTAATAAAAATTAGTTTATTTCATTAAATACCACAAAAGGCGAGATGGCTTAGCATGGGATGGGTTGAGACGAGTTTAATGGGTTTGGGAAATTAAGTGAAAAAGTTAGATGAATTTGGGAAGGATTTGAGGTCAAGGGTACATATAGATGAATTCGGGAATGATTTGGGCAATTTGCACGAATACCTTACCCGTTGCCATTCCTAGTGAGGCAGGGTATATGAGGAGCAGATCCGAACTCCTGCACCTTTAGAACAAAGTTGCAAACAAGAAATCACAAATGGCATGTAAGGTAAGTTGAAATTTAAAATTGTATCCATGAATGGAGCTTTGAGAGTATAATAATCTGAAATTAAATAAAAAAACGTTGATTTCATGGGAAAGTTCAACAAAAAAATAATACCATAGTGGATTATATAGTTTAGAACAACGGATGAATTTTATAGAAGTAGATGGCACGATTTCCATCTAATAGTCAAGAGAATCCAAGAGCCAATACCAGAAACAAACACAATAAGAGAGGGAACTGAAGCAAGGGGGACAGGACCATTGTTTCCTTTCTCTGGCCTTGGGAGTCCCCAAAGAAGGAAACCTCATCAGACGATTCTTCAGGCCTGTCCTCATGGTTCATTATGCCTCAACTATTTTTATCCACACTGCACTAATGTAACACCAAAGTTTGTTTGTTGCAGGTATGTTCAAGAGGATAGTAGTGGTGTTGCTGGCAGGTCTTTCGGCATGGCTTTATCAGGCCACAGTGCCTCCCCCTCCAAAAATCTGCGGAACCCCAGGAGGACCTCCTGTTACTTCACCTAGAATCAGAGTCAGCGATGGAAGACATCTAGCCTACAGAGAGACAGGAGTTCCTAAGCAGGATGCCAAGTACAAGATCATCATTGTTCATGGCTTTGGTGTCTGCAAAGATTTCGAACCACCATTCCCTCAGGTAACTCAAAAATCCAGAAATTTCCAACCTCTGTATGTATATGGATCTGAAGCTTTTCTGAATTTCCTAATATTGGAGCCAGACACAGATAGTAAGAGTAATTTGTTCATATAAGCAATTCCTAAATTGGGATTGAGAGAACTTAGCAGAAAAGAAGAACAAAGGGATGAACAGATACATTTTGGTAATTGGAAGCCCTCTAAGCAGTAATGCATGCAGTTAGAAGACCCCTCTTTTTCTCTCCTTTGTATGCATTTAATTGTATGACCCCATGAAATATTGTTGAGGATTGTAGTTGACTTGACATTCTTCGGGTCATGTTTAGTACCTGATATCAACAAAATTTCTGTTTACAAACTTCAGGATAAAGCAAAACAGCAAGGTGTCTTTGAATCTCTTCATCGAGACTTAATGGTGGGATTTGGCACCTGGGAATTCGACCCCATGGAGCTAAATAATCCATTCCCTCATAATGAGAGCTCTGTCCATATTTGGCAAGGCTATGAAGATAGGATCATCCCAGTTCTCCTACAACGCTATGTCACAGAAAGGCTGCCTTGGGTTCAGTATCATGAGTTTCCTGATGGTGGGCATATGATCTATTTGGATACTAGGATATGTGAAGACATTTTAAGGACTCTTCTTCTGAGAGAGAGTAGTCTTTTTGTTTAAAAGCCTTGTACTGCTGTAATTTCATTCAGATTCACCAGTTCAAGCATAAAAGGGAAAAAACTTGAGGATAAACCATCTAACATTAGGCATCATCCAAGCTTCTGTTTATCTCTCCCTTCTGGTTGAGGGGCTTAGAATAGAAGATCTTTGGGGATAAAATCTCCCTTCTGTCAAGGCATCTTTACTGAAATAACTAGTTTCCAGATGGAAACTCCATTTTGTATTGCAATTTTGCAGGTTTCTTAATTCAATATGTTTTCGAGGGAGGGTGGGAGTTCCTTAATTGCTGAAGCTGAAGTTGGGCTGATTTATATATATCAGATGGTCCATTCTAACAAAAAAAAATTAAAAATTAAAAAAAGGCCAAAACCGTTGGACGGTTCGAACGATTCAACAGCCTGGGACAGTGGTTTACTGACCAAATCAACGGTTTTTGGTGAAATAACGGTTCTGGGGTAAAATGGAACTGGTTCCAGGTTTTCCCAATCCGACCATCTGGTCCAATCTGATTTTGAAAACCAAGGAAAAAGCAAATTGGCTTAATTGGAATATAATCAGAAATAATAAGCTTGATGGGGATTTAGGTTTTAGGAGTCCAAACCTCTTCAACCTTTGGGTTAGGGTAGTTAAAGAAAATATTTCCACAATAAAAGCTTCTTTGATATGGGTATCAAAAGAATTGAACCTTTGGGATGACAGAGTCTGTTGGCTGGTAGGGATTTATTGCTTAAGGGTGCTATTTGGAAAGTCAGCTCTGGTAACCAAATTAGTATTTGGGACCATCCTTGGCTGCCATCTCTTCAAGGATATGGAATGATGGGTCTTATGCCAGGATCTCCTTTCCGGTGAAGGTAAATGGGCTGATTAATGACAGATCTAGAAGATAGAAAGTTGATCTCATTCATTATTCATTCAGTCCCATTGTGGCTGAGGCCATCCTCAAGATCAATATTGGCTCTTTCAGATGAGAAGATAGGGTGATATAGATGTTCACATCAAATGGTTCTTTCAATGTAACATCAGCTTACTTTTTAGTAAAGGGGTTGAATGAGAAGTGATGGAGGGTGATTAGGCCCGATCTCGCAGCACGGGTACACGTGGGCGTGACCTTGCTCAAATAGTGACTCAGCGTGACAGCGCAACTGACATAGCCACAACTCGGGGGGAGGGTCTCACCGAGTTGAGCTCGGTAACTGGGCGGATAAACTACTCGCCAGAAGCCGTCTTGCCTGCATCTCCTCCCCGGGGTTAAGGCACTTCGGGGTACCCCGAGGTTGGGGTGCCCTGACCTTTCTCGATACCCGAGCTCCTCCCGATGGACCTCGGGCCACTCCCCGACGGGAGCTCACCGATCCACCTCTAGACACACCGGGGTGAAAACACTTCGGGCCAGACAGCTCGGCATAGCTTGCCACAGGCAGCTCGCCGCCTATGGGATAGCCTGGCACAGGGTAACTCACGAAAGGGTAGTTCGGCGTACCACTGAAAGATCTCCTACCCGACCACCGTACCTGACAAACCTGGGGACAGCAGCCATGTCCCTCGTCAGACATCGTCGCGCCTGCCACCTTCAGAAGGTGCCTTACACCTGACAGGCATGTACCCTACGACAACGGCCCCGCGCGTGCCACCTCAGCCTTGCCTGTAACGGCTGCGGCAGACTGACAGTGGCGGTTATACCTGCCCTGTCAGAAGCCAGAGGGCCTGATGCAATGGAATTCTGTTATAAGGGGCTTATTCTCAAGGAACAAGGTATCTTCGAACCACTTGCGCAACTGCACTCTTAGCCTTCGTCTTCCCTTTGCTTCTCACACAGAATACTAACTTAATCGTCGGAGTGTTCCCGCCAGGAAAACCCCCCCGGGAATTCTTCTTCTTCCTCCTCGTTTCAGGTACCTCTCAGGAGCCACGTGAGTGCTAGATAGGAGTGACCAAATCGCGCTACATCATTTGGCGCTGTCTGTGGGAAACGCTTCGAAAAGCCTTTCTCCAAACTTTCACGTCTCTTTACTCTCCAGAAACTCAACGCTCATGGCTTCCTCTAGCAACATCGGACGAAGCATGGAGATGGATAACTCCAAGGAGCAACCCCAGCTTCCTACTGTTTGCATTGGACAGTTCACCATTCCCTTTTCGGCGGACGAAATCCCTAGCTTGAATGTGCCTCTTGCAGTGGCACCTGTCGTCGCGCTGCTCCCTGCTATAGTCGGAGCAACCTTCATCGAACCTTCGGTCGTGCCCCCAGCGGCTAGCCCGAGCCAACTGGAGGACTTGATGCAGTGCATGCGGGCCATGCAGGCCCAAATGCAACAGTTCCAACAATTTCAGCTCTATCAACAGCATGTGCTGCACCAGGTCTCCCAGTATCAGTATCAGCAACAGTTTTCCCAGTTACCTTAACCTCAGCTTCAGCAATCGCAGCTTCCCCCTCGGCACCCAGTCTCGCAGCGAGCTAGGTCTCGTCGTCAGGAGAAGCACTCATCTCGCCAAGGAGAGGCCCCCCAGAACCCTCCAAGGAGCTAGGCCTCCTCCCACGGCAGACAAGAAAGACCGGCCACTCCGACCTCGCCATGGGCAGTCAGGTCGGGAGGACCTCAGCTCGCCAGGCCCACGTCGCCTCAACCCTCAAAGCCTGGTACCCCGTTCTTGGAAAACCAATTTGAAATCCTGGCCGCAGGCTCCAAGCAGGAGCCCTTTGTCCGTAGCCATCACCAGCGGCCTGAGCTGCTTCCTGCACACACCATTAATGACAGTACAGAAGTGAGCAGCACGAATGTCAAGCCTGCCAAGAAGTAGAGACGCCGCCGCCGAGCTCGCCGGTCTGCCACCCACAACCTACTCGAGCTCGGAGGCAAAGAAGGGGTAAGCTCGGGCGAGGTCAAGGCACCCATCCTTTCAGTTCAATCCCCCTATCTCCCGAGCTCCTAGTAGTCCCAATGCCTAAAGATTTCAAGCTCCCCCCTCTTGATAAGTACGACGGGTCGTTCGACCCAAATGATCACATAGATGCCTTCCAGTCGCAAATGCACCTAGCAAGAGCAAGTGAATCGTGCATGTGCGTGGCCTTTTCCACCACTTTCAGAGGAGTAGCCCGCACATGGTACCGGAACCTGGCGCCCGGATCAATAAGAAGTTGGGCGCAGTTCGCGCAGGCTTTCACGTCCCACTTTGTTACCAGTAAGCGGTGCCCGCGAACTGAAGAAAGCCTCCTCAACAAAGTGCAGAGAGAAGGAGAATACATCTGGGGCTATGTCAAGCGGTTCAACGATGCTTGCATGCAGATACCACGCCTGGGCCCCGCCATACGCCTCGCAACAGCTAAGAAAGGCGTGACGCACAAAGAGTTCAAATGGCACATGGTCGTCAACCAACCAGCGACCATAACTGAATTTCTTAAGCTCGCAGACAAGTTCATAGCCACCGAAGAGGAGATCAACCAGAAGGGCGGGAGCACACCCGAAAAGAGGAAGAGGGAAGGAGAGCCTTCCAGCCAAGGGGACAGCCTAAAGAAAAAGAATGCAGCTCGGGGGGCAAAGCCAGGTCAGTCGTTCCGAGCTCCTGCAGCGGACCGAACTAATTACACCCCACTGAACACGAAGCGGGCCGAAATCCTGATGGTGATCAAGGACGCCCCGTATGTGAAGTGGCCACCCCGTTTGAGGGTAAATCCCAATGAGAGAAATAAGAATCTATATTGTAGCTTTCACAATGATCACGGTCATAGTACCAAAATTTGTAAAAATCTCCGCGACGAGATTGAAGAACTCATCCGTCGTGGATATTTAAGGAACTTTGTACAAAACAACAATAATAATAATAAAGCAGGTCGGCAAGGGGAGCATGGTAAGGATGCTCCCGAGTCCAGCAGCAGGCCAACCGAGCAGTCACAGAGGCAGCCTCCGGAAGAGAGGTCGGTCTGGGGCACCATCCACGTTATAGTGGGAGGTTCGATCGTCGCGGGTTGCACTTCAGTAGCAGCTCGGACGTCAGTTCGTGAAGCCGCCCAGGAAGAACGGAATCCTCTGAAGCGGCCGAGGACAGAAGAGCCAATTTTCTTCATAGAAGATGATGCGCGAGGGGTCCACTACCCCCACGATGACGCACTTGTGATAAAGCTGAGGATCAACGACTTTGAGGTCAGGCGCGTACTCGTTGACTCGGGCAGCTCGGCAGATATCCTCTTCAAAGTTGCGTTCGACCAGTTTCAGTTGCAAAAAAGTAACTTGAAACCTGCGGACACTCCTTTGGTGGGCTTCAACAAAGAAGAAGTCCGGCCCCTTGGAAAAAAAACAGTACCTGTGGAAGTTGGCACATGGCCCTACGTAGTCAGACTCAGCCACGACTTCCTGGTGGTTGCGACCCCCTCCCCATACAATGCCATAATAGGTCGGCCGATTACCCATATCCTACGAGTGGTGGTCTCCACTTACCATTTGGCAATGAATTTCCCTACAGACTTCAGTGTGGGGGTAACGCAGGGCGACCAGCTCGAGTCCCGCAAGTGCTATGTCACCGCCCTGAAGGGAAAGACCAAGGTGGCCAACGACCTCGAACTGGAGCGGCCTATGGAGCAAGGCGAAGAACAAGCCGCGCCCACGGAAGAAACAGTCGCAGTTCCGACCTCAGTAGCAGACCCAGCTCGGACGCTTCAGATTGGCGCTTCCGTCCAGGAACCTCTACGATCCGAACTAGTAAGTTTTTTACTTCAAAATTTGGATGTTTTTGCATGGTCCGCGGTAGAGATGCCCGGTATAGACCCCGACCTTATAACTCACAAGCTAAATACTGATCCTGTAGTTAGGCCCATTAGACAGAAGAAACGCAACCTAGCCCCGGAGCGGTGGAAAGCAGTCGACGAGGAGGTCGAGAAGCTCCTCGCAACTGACTTCATAAGAGAAGTTCATTACCCGAGCTGGGTAGCCAACCCCGTCCTGGTAAAGAAGGCCAATAGCAAGTGGCACATGTGCGTCGATTACACCGAACTAAACTGGGCTTGCCCAAAAGACTACTTCCCGTTCCCCATAATTGACCGCTTGGTGGACGCGATCTCAGGGCATGAGTTGCTAAGTTTCTTGGACGCCTATTTGGGCTATAACCAAATCAAGATGGACCCGGCAGACGAAGAAAAGACTGCCTTCATCACAGAGTTTGGTCTATACTGTTACAAGGTTATGCCCTTTGGGTTGAAAAACACAGGGGCAACCTTTCAAAGGCTTGTAAATAAGTTGTTTGCGCCATTAATTGGTAGAAAGGTAGAATGCTATGTAGACGACATGGTCGTCAAAACTCAATTCTCACATGAATTAATACAAGATTTGCATTCTGTTTTTGAAATTCTGCGTAAGTTTAATATGAGACTGAACCCAAACAAGTGTGTATTCGGTGTGACCTCGAGCAAGTTCCTAGGATACATTGTTAACCGGCGCGGCATTGAGGCCAACCCAGATAAGATTAAGGCCATTTTAGATATGAGACCACTCCGGAAGTTGAAGGAGGTTCAGAGGTTGATTGCCTGCATAGCCGCCCTGAGCCGCTTCATGTCCAAGTCGGCGGACCGCTGTCTGCCGTTCTTTAAGGCAATTAAGAGCAAAGGATTTGAATGGACCCAAGACTGCCAGCACGTGTTTGACGAGCTCAAGAATTACCTCGCTAGTGTGCCGATCTTAACCCGGCCCGAGGAGTGCAACGTTTTAGAACTGTACCTCTCGGCGAGCAACGTAGTGGTCAGTTCGGTACTAATAAAGGAAGTAGATCGGGTCCAACGACCCATCTATTATGTTAGTAAAGTATTGCAGGGAGCAAAGACGAGATACCCAGAGATAGAAAAGCTAGCATACGCACTGGTAATTGCAGCTCGAAAGCTCCGCCCGTACTTCCAAGCTCATACTGTTATCGTCCTCACCGACAAACCTCTGAGGCAAGTCTTACTTAAGCCCGAGGTCTCTGGTCGGTTGACGAAGTGGGCCGTTGAGCTCAGCGAGTACGACCTCTAGTACAAGCTGCAAACTGCCATTAAGGCTCAAGCCTTAGTAGATTTCATCACCGAGTGCACATTCAGCTCCTAAGTTCCCAGGCCGGTTGAGCACGAGGTCCCCAGTTCGGGTGAGCCCGAAGCTCCCAGGCCGGTTCAGTTCGAGACTCGTGAGGTAGCAGCCAATGTGGCATCTCTCCTAGCTAGGCCAAGCGCAAGCTGGGATGAGGAGCTCTAGATCCTTCATGTAGATGGCTCCTCGAACCAATAGGGCAGCGGAGCTGGAATAGTTCTGCACAGCCCAAGTGGCACGAAACTGGAGTATGCGCTACGCTTTGAGTTCGCGGAATCTAACAATGAAGCAGAGTACAAGGCGTTGATAGCTGGACTAGCCTTAGCCAAAGAAGTAAAAGTTAAGCACATCGTTATCTACAGCGACTCCCGGCTCGTGGTCAACCAGGTCACTGGCGAGTATGAAGCTCGCGAGCCGACCATTGTTGCCTATTTAGCCAAAGTCAGAGAGGCCCTGCTCAACTTCCAGTCACACTTCATTAGACAAATCCCTAGGTCAGAGAACACTGAGGCCGACGCCCTGTCCAAGTTAGCCAGCACCAGCGACATCATCATGAGAACCGTGTACATAGAGGATCTGCCTCGGCCTAGCATTCTCGGGGGGGCAGAGGAGGTCGCTCCCGTCGTTAAAGCAGAGCTGAGCTGGATTGACCCGTTCGCGAGCTTTTTCCTAGACGGGACCCTCCCTGCAGATCGCAAAGCAGCCAGAAGGGTGCAGCGCCAGGCAGCCAAATACGTCATGATAGACGAACGGCTATACCGGAGATCCTACACGCTCCCCTACCTGCGTTTCTTGCGACCTACCGAAGCCGAGCTCGTACTCCGCGACACTCATGAGGGTCTGTGCGGCGGACACTTGGGGAGCAGGGCCCTCGCCCAAAAGGCACTTCGACAAGG
>NW_010729143.1:1917651-2013147 GCF_000365185.1 Nelumbo nucifera | reverse complement strand
GATTACAAGAAAGAAAAAGGGAGAAGATTAAGTTTACAAATACAGGGAGCAAACTACTTCGGAAGCTCGTTGCCTCTGTTAGGGACCTCCTCGGGGGCAGTAATTGGGCCAGCATCCTCTGCTTCATCTTCGGCGCCCTCATCTTCAGAATCTGGATCATCTTTTGACTGACGCACGATGTCGTCAGTGATCCGTGAAGTGGTGATGGCGCTCGTATCGAGGTCGGGGTAGAGGTGCCTGATTAGCCACCGACTGAGCTTGAAGCCCTTGCGGTAGGCCTCGGTCATCACATCGTCAAACCTTGAAGATTTAACATAGTCGATGACGGCCTGAGTCCTGGCCTCCTTGAGAGCACCCTCGAAGATCGCGGTCTTCTCTCTTATATCTTCTTGGAGGTACTCCACCTCGTGCGGGGACTTAACGCACGCCTTCTTGGCTACGCGTTTCTTTCTCTTCATCTGGCGGAAGAGTTTCTGGTTATCTATTCTCTCCACCTCCATGGGACCTGCACTAAGACACGGCATTAGCAATCCGAAGTAAGCATACGTGCAAAAGGACGAAGTAAAGCAAAACCAACCCAAGCTCAAGCCGGCCTGAACAAGCCTCTCTTCGGATGTGAAGTCTTTATAATTTAACTCGAGCTAAGCCAGCATCTGGAGTGCCTTCTTGGTCTTCCCATCTAAGATGACACTGGGGTCTTGAATAGCCACCCTCCAGTCAGTAGGGAAGGGCCACCCCATGCTGCTCCGAGCTACAAAGTAGTCCCACTTCTAGGCCGGGACTTTACTCAGGAGTTTGTGCATAAGCTTGAACCCCGGGTGGGGAGACAGGTAGTAAGACCGTCTGTGCCCAGGGAGAGTGCCCGAATCACTCTTCTTTATGGACAAAATGGTGCTAAGGATGTCTAGGTCAATAGGAAGAGAATGGTCGAAGCAAAGAGAAATGGTTCCAACTATATTCCGTATGGAATTCGGGTGAGGTTGGTCGAAGGTTATGTTGAAGTGCACCAGCACCTCAAAAATTAAGTAGTGGAGAGGAAGTCGGAGCCTGGCTACTAATTGTTCCCTGAAGACCACGATCTCATCAGGACCGTGCTCCCATGGGAAACTACCAGTAGGAAGACTGTACGAGTACTCCCCAAGAAGATGGAACTTCTGTATGAGGTTCTGGAGTCTCTCCACAGTCATGGTGGAAGGGCCGAACTGATCTGGCACCCGACCTCGGTGGGAAGTGGATGCCAGATGACCCGAAGCCACCCGTACATCGGATGGCTGGGCAGCAGAAGGGGCACCCCGAGCCGAGGTAACCACCTCGGGCTCGTCGATGAGGCTGTCTACGCTAGACGACATAGCGGACTGAAGGGAAAGAAACAAACTAGAAGGGAAAAGGAAGCTCGGGAGGACTCACCAAAGGAACGCAACCTAACTGGGAGAACAGGACGAACTAGAAGACCCGAGCTAAGAGACCTCTGGCGCAAGCTCAAATGCTAACAACAAAAGCTTTGTGGCGAAGAAAACGGCCAAGGGTCCCTCTATTTATAGCCACAGCTACGGGTTCATCGAGGCAAAAACGATTTAGCGCGTTTTTGACGTCCGCGAAGTCCAAATCGCGTGAAGTCCATGCGTGATCTGGACGCGACTCGAGTCTTTTTTCGATCGAACCGGGTGCTAGACCGGTCCGGATGGACGGAGCGCACGACAAAGCGGCATAAATACCGACGCCAAATCCACTCGGTGCGTCATGACCTCCCCGCGTTGGGTCATCGCCGCCAGCGCAGGGAGTGGGGGGGAATTGATGGAGGGTGATTTGGCCCAACCTCGCAGCACGGGTACACGTGAGTGTGACCTTGCTCAAACAGTGACTCAACATGACAACGCAACTGACATAACCACAACTCGGGGGAGGGTCTCACCGAGTTGAGCTCGGCAACTGGGCGGATAAACTACTCGCCAGAAGCCGTCTTGCCTACTTCTCCTCCCCGGGGTTAAGGCACTTCGGGGTGCCCTGAGGTCGGGGTACCCTGACCTTTCTCAATACCCGAGCTCCTCCCGATGGACTTCGAGCCACTCCCCGACGGGAGCTCACCGACCCACCTCTAGACACCCCGGGGTGAAAACACTTCGGGCCAGACAGCTCAACATAGCTTGCCACAGGCAGCTCGTCGCCTATGGGATAGCCCGACATAGGGTAACTCGCAAAAGGGTAGTTCGGCGTACCGCCGAAAGATCTCCTGCCCGACCACCGTACCCGACAAACCTAGGGACAACAGCCATGTCCCTCGTCAGACATCGTCGCGCCTGCCACCTTCAGAAGGTGCCTTACACCTGACAGGCCCGTACCCTGCGATGTCAGCCCCACGCGTGCCACCTCAGCCTTGCCTGTAACGGCTGTGGCAGACTGACAGTGGCGGTTATACCTGCCCTGTCAGAAGCCAGAGGGCCTGATGCAACGGAATTCTGTTATAAGGGGCTTATTCTCAAGGAACAAGGTATCTTCGAACCACTTGCGCAATCTGCACTCTTAGCCTTTATCTTCCCTTTGCTTCTCACACAGAATACTGACTTAATCGTCGGAGCGTTCCCGCCGGGCAAACCCCCCCGGGAATTCTTCTTCTTCCTCCTCGTTTCAGGTACCTCTCAGGAGCCACGTGAGTGGCAGCTAGGAGTGACCGGATCGCGCTACATCATTTGGCGCCGTCTGTGGGAAATGCTTCAAAAAGCCTTTCTCCAAACTTTCACGTCTCTTTACTCTCCAGAAACTCAACGCTCATGGCTTCCTCTAGCAACATCGAACGAAGCACAGAGATGGATAACTCCAGGGAGCAACCCCAGCTTCCTACTGTCTGCATTGGACAGTTCACCTTCCCCCTCTCGCGTTTGATGGTTATCCTATCATCACTTTTAATGCATCCTAATGTCAATAGTGCTCCCATCAAAACATTCTTTTCACCATCTTAAATATGTGCGCCTTCATCATGTTAGACTGCCTAAACTATGAACACTAACCAATCCTCCCCCCCCCCCTCCAAAGCAATTTATTCACTATTCCTCTCAATAGTCTTGTCAAAACACCCAAAAAGCTATGAATGATTTCAGAGAAATAAGTGAAATTGACATCTTGAAGAACTCAAAAAATAAATTATATGATAAGTCCTAACAGTGAGAAAAACAGAGATATTTTACCAGAGAATACAAGCTTGGAAGAATGCCGATAAAACATTGTAAGTTAAAAATCACCACAAATCAAGCGAGAGAAAGAGACAAGCGTAACCAGAGAGATAAAGGTGAAGAGAGACTCCTTCACTCAAACGAGTGAGCAGAGAACCAAAAGATGCAAAGGTGAAGATAGACTCCTTCACTCGAACATGTAGAGAACGAGAGATGCAGGGAGACTTGAGTGATTAGAGAGAATGAGAGAAGAGAGTTGAGAGAAAGAGAAGAAAACGATTGCAAGCGAAAGAGGAGAGCTGAAATGGGCATATTTTGTTGCAATTAATAAAGGGGAAATTTTGTCCTAAAAGAGGAGATATGAATTGTATCTTATACAATGCTCCTCTTTCGTATAAAGCTGCTCTTATTTGATATTTTTTGAAAAAAGATGTTTGGCCCTAGTTATTATATAAAAAATGTTATTTTTGTTGTTTTTAGGGCCGAAAAGATACCCTTATTAGCTAGAATCCTTTTTTCTTTTAACTTAGGCTCAATTTGGAAAGAGTACAAATACAAATTTGTAGAGTGAAAAAACCTTACATTTTGTATTATTTTGTATGTATTTGTACTGTACATATGGTTGTAGTGGAAATTTATTTGCACTAGTACAAATGCATGGAAGTGCAATTGTAAAAACTGCAAATTCTTATTTAATTTCGTTGTGGATTTTACTTTATTCTGCTTCATGTCTTAATTTACATCATTTATATTGCAATCAAACAAAATAAGCTAAAATTTGAAACAAAAATAGGTCAGAATTTACACTCAAATCATTTGCACTGCTATGGTTTTGCATCAGTGCAAATTTATTTGCATTGCAACCAAACACAGGTTTGTATTTGTACTTAAATCCTTCCAAACTGAGCCTTAGGCCCCGTTTGGTTCGTGGGAATAGGGGTTTGGAATTGGAATTAGAATGGGCTATTCAATTCCAACTGTTTAGTTGGGTGGAATCAAAATCTCATTCCCATTTGAGGGAATGACCATTCCCTGCCCCTCCCTTGGAAATAAAATCTCATTCCTGTTGTTTCCAATTTCCATTCTCATTCCTATCTGAACCAAATAGACTACAGGAATAAGCCATTCCAATTCGGATTCTGATAGACCAAATGGACCCTTAGTGAGGGGGTTGTTATTAAGAAGGTGCCCTAACTATGGTCTATGCCTTCTAATGGGGAGATGCAAAGAGTAGACTTGAAACCCACTCTCCAAGTTTGGATATTAGATTAGTTAACACCAATAAGCAAAGCAACACCAAACGGTACCAAATATTTCTCTTGGTCTTGGATGAACGTATGTAGCAAGGAATGTTTGCAAAGAATAAGGTTGAGTCGCTAATGGCAATTGAGAAGATGACAATTTGTAGGCACTCCCGAGGTGCTCCATAAATGGATAGCCACAAAAGGGTAAATTTAGCATTTTAAAAATTACGAATATTTACTGTCGGGACTCTGAAGAACACTTTCTCGAAATCAAGGTTCAAAGTATCGGAAACATCAAGTGTATTGGAAAGGCAATTTTAAGAGACGTATCGGGATACGCCTTGGATACGCATATGTATCGAAAATAAACTAAGATATGCATAGATATGCTTGAAAACACTATAAATATTTTAATAAATCATAAAAATACATCAATAACACTAAATATAAGACCTCAATGAGGTGTATATACATTAAATTAATATATTTTAATGGTTTTATGAAGAAATATATTGTAGTTAATTGTAATTTCATTAAAAATCATGTGCTTAACTATAATTTATAAACTATAATTCTTAAGTTTTAATGTTTTATGGGATGGGAAAAACCCAACTCTCCTATCCAACCATAAAACATGCATTGGCACAACTTCTAAGTGAAAATATAATTGATAATTATTTATTATTTATTTTCAAAAATTATAAAAAATAAATAAACATTATATAATATATTCAAAAAAATAGTTATTAAAGAATAAATTTCAATTACTTTGTGGATATGATAGATCATCCATAGAATTATAATATATTCAATCATTGTGATCAAATGATAAAATATAATTAATTAATTGTTAATTATAAAAATATAAAAATAAATAATAATTATTAAAGAAAAATTTTCAATTGTTCTATGGATATGATAAATCATCCATAGAATTATAATATATTCAATCGTTATCATCAAATGATAAAATATAATTAATTATTATTTATTTTTTAATTCTAAAAATATAAAAAATAAAAAAAAAAACACTAAAGAAGAAATTTCAATTGCTCTATGGATATGATAGATAAATTCATAGATCTAAAACATATTTAGTCTTTATAGGCATAAAAAAATTACATTTTCAAATTTTTATTAATTTATATTTCCCCAAATATCTTCATGAAATTTCCATAAATATATTAATAATGCAAAAAAAATTGTGATTTTGAAGGTAAAAAATGTAGACCAACATAAATTTAAACATTCAAGAAAAAAAGAAATGACAAGATATTATAAAAATTTGAAAAAACTTACCTATTTTGCCTTTTTTTTCAAAATTTGAAAAAAAAAATTAATGATTCACACTTATTTCTTGCATTTTTTTTTTTTTGCAAATCTAGCACTCTAGGAATGAGGTTTGGAGTTTTAGAGTCATTTGGGGGTGAAAGAAGGCTTATTTCAAGGAAAAGAAGCTTGCTTTTCCCCTTTATTATTTTTCAATTTTTAGTTGTATCTTTTTCGTCAATACACCCTAATACGCACCCGATACGCCTCGATACGGGTCTAATACGCATTAAAGAAAAAAGATGAGACGTCCGATTTCCATATATACATCTTGTATCTGTTTTTCAAAAATACGATACAATACGCTTCGGGCGCATGATATTGAAATTTTAAACCTTGTTCAAAACCACAAGCGAGGTAAATGTCATAGTCAAAACATAGGGAGGTTTATATGATTGTCAGAAAACCCGGTGGAGGTTTTTATATTTTACCCTTTCAAACAACATCCCACTAACCTATCAAGCCGATATTAAATTCCAAAGGTCCCCCCGAACTATGGGGATGTATCACCTTACTACCTGAGCTATGAAGAGTAAATTAACCATATTACCCCCACTAATTTGACAAGTGTGCTGGGAATATAAAATCCTCTCACCACTAAACAAGGAGAAGACTTAGACAATCCCACTGTCTCAAAAGTCAAAGAAAGGAAACATTTCCAAATCATTTCTCTTTTCAGTTACTTATTCTACTACACATTCTTTCGTCTCTACATCATAAAACCAAACAGGCCACTTTTTTCCAAGGATCAATGTATCGACCGTATCGATATATCATATTGGAAGGATACCAATATGCTGTTTTTAGGGGTTTTTTAAAGGTTTGTTTTAAACATTTTTTGATGAATAAGGTTTGTTTTAAACATTAATAAATGTTAAATGCAGCATCCTTTAATTTTGAAATACATATAGTAGAAAGTACCAATACACCCCTTTTACTGTATCCGGGTGTATCCATATTTTAAACCTTGCTTTTTTTCCTATTGATTTTGCTCACCACCACTATCCTCTCTATCATTTTCTGCCCTGAATCTGGTGGGACTCTCTTGGCCTGTGAGTCCTGCAAGAGTGCAAGGAAGAAATTCAGGAAAAAGAGTGCAGAATCAGTGTCTTTTGGTGAACCAATCAAGTTCATCAATGGCACCCTTTCTTGTTCTAGAGTTTTCCAAATTGGCGTGAGAATATCGTAGGTGATGAACATCTTCTCCTATGCAACTGTTTGTTGTGAGTTATTCCAATGAGATAAAAGCACTGGCTAGGTTCTATTTTTCCTTTGTATCAATTTAAAAAGGGTTTTATCTGATTAGGTGATGGAGATATTTTACCTTTTTGAAGGATTAAAGAAAGAAAGCAAGTGAAAGTACAAACAAAAAAGATAGTTTCTGCATAAAGATTAGCAAGTGAAATTACTTACTTGGGTACGTGTTTCTTGGGAAATACTTGCCTAGGTAAGGGCATTTACCCATGTTCTTTTATTTTTAAGTTAAATAAGACAATGATGTTTTAGCCATAAAAAGCCATTATTAAAAGGGACAATTTTGTCCCATCCAAGTGTTGACAACTTTTCCCTTAGGTGGGAAAGTTACTTACCCACCTGGGAGACGAATAAGTGATACCCAACAAAAATAAATTTTCCATGGATCCACATAAATCTAAAAAAAAAAAGAATACAGGTATCTTGGTTAGTGGGAACCAAAATCCCATTGACCAACTTTTCCTCCTCTCAAAATCCAAAAAATGAACAAGCCCTAAGAGTTAAGTACAAGAAATGGGAGAGATAAGCTCTTAGCTCTCCCATTGAAAATAAACATAAAACAAACCAGTATCATTCAATACGATTGAGCCCATAACAATGAACCCCTATTCACCCTTGTTTAGCTAAGCCATCAGCAAAAGAGTTGACACTTCTTTTGACCCAAAGCACTTTTACTTCAATTTCCTGTGCTAGCACTTTTTCTTTTCATTGCTATAGTTCCAAAACCCCTTCATATCAATATATGATGGTTTTGTTTTGGTTACCAAGACATGGAAATTGAAAATACCCTTATTCGATCAATCCACTCAATCTTAGGCTTCTCAACTCTTAGAATCTCATAGAGCCATAGTTACAGGGTCCAAATCCGAACTCACAGTGCTTCATTCGGTAAAAGCCAAAGACGAGACAAAGATAACAATGGCACTCAGTCAGGCTGCTCTATTCAAGACTCAACAGATTCAAGCTTAAAATCATTGTAGTCGGACAAAACTTGTTCAAATAGTTAAAGAGGGACAGATATCTAGGTTTGCTTCTTCTTCTTCTTCTTCTTCTTCTTCTTCGTCTGCTGTTGCTGCTACTGCTGCTTCTTCTTCTTCTCATTCTGTTCTTGACTTGGGTTTACAATTCCTTTTATTGTTGGGACTTGAAGGACTGTTTTGGGTTTGCTCACATCGATTACTCATTACCAAAAAATAAATAAAGAAAATAATTAATGAAGAAGACCTGACATAGAAATTGAATAGGGCAGGTTGTGGAGTTTAGACTTTTGGATTGAGTGGAAATATACGAAAGAATTTGGATTGAGTGAACCTAGTAAAAGAACTTACATTTGAACAAAGCAATTTCTTTGTTTCTTTTTCTTTCACAAGTAAGAGAACCAAGTTTGGTATTTAGAAGTAATGTCACCACCCCAACCCCAATCAAAACTAGTTGGCTGAAATTGCATAATGAATATCATGAAACAACAAATCAAGGCATTGTTTGTACCAAGCTAAACTTAATTAAAACAATAAGGAAATAATTGAAATTTTACAAAGTTCTTTTCAATCTGACTAAACAAGATAGTTAATTTCGTATTAAATATAAACTTATACAAAACACTTTAGAATTGCAAGCCTTGATAATTGGAGACTTTTTTTCAAAATCTTAAAATTTACATTTCTCCCATTGAAAGTGAAGTTTAATTTCTACAAAAAAAAAAAATCCATTGATAATTTTGGTTATGGTTTAGTAGGTACTAGTGTGCATCATCAACTGCCATAATTTTTTAAAACCCAAACATAAGAAGGATGGATTTATATAACCCAAAACTTTTACTCTAGGTGGAGGGGAGACCACCTTAAAATTTTATAAAAAGGATGAAGGCCTAATCAGAGCACTTTGTTTGAATTCAATCCCATTAGGGCTTGTTTTAGTTATGCATTAATCAAATTAAAAATCTACTAAAGATTTTTATTATTTGTTTGGGGTAATTTTTTTTATTAGAATAAGAAGGTAAATTATTCTAGGTAAGTTAGATTCATTTGTCCTTCCTTTTAAATATTTGTCTAAATTTGTAAAATATAGATGCCAATTGCCAAAGATCTGAATAAACGAGAAGACTTAATTTCGTTTTCATTAGGTGCTAGGGAATTAAAAATTTCATTTTTAAGTGAAAGTATATTCATTTCACTATTTGTAAAAATAATTCTATTATTTCCGTTTATAATTTGCCATTTTTATTTGATTTTGTAACCAAAATTCATCACAAGTTCTTATTAATTTAATGGTGAGTCCTAATTGTTTAGATGTTTAATAGGTGATTTGACCATTGGGAGAACAAACCAATGTTTAGTGTAATATATGTATTATTTAACAATTTAACAAATCACAAGGTTTCTTTTTCTGTAGGAATGCCATCATCCCCTACCCATGATCACAATGTTTCATCAACAAATGTTCCATCAATTTCTATAGGACCATCATCTATGTCTAGTCCTTCCCTTATAATCATGATTGACATTGTAATCTTATTACTGAATAAAACAGAATAACCATCCTTACATAACTTATAAACTGAAATCAATTTTTTTCTAGGTAAAGTTACATAAAGATAATCTTCTAATGTCACAATTCCTTTTCTAAAAATTAAATCTACTATTCCAATAGCAGTAAGTACAATAGTTGTAGTCATCCCCAACATAACCTCGTCATCAATCAACCTTCTACTTTCCTTGAACCCCTTCAATGTATTACATGCATGAGTAGAAGCCCCGGAGTCAATACACCAAGATGCAGAAGTAACCAATATATTGGTCTCTATGACAAAAAATTCAAAATTACCTTCTTTGTTCTTGTGGGATTTCAGATACTGAGGACAATTCCTCTTCCAGTGCCCAATCTACTTGCAAAAATGACATTCATCAGATGACTTGCCTCTCTTTTGCTTCTTCAGTTTGCCTCCATTTCTTTGAGGTTTTTTCTTACCCTTCATTTTCTTCTTTCCAGATTTTTCACCTTCAACAAGCATGGCTACCGGCTTATCCTTCTTAATCAATTTTTTCAACGATATGAAAGCAGTCCTTGATGTGGGTGAGTTGTTGATGGATTTCACTATGCTGGAAACGAGTGAAGGTCCTATAAGAATTGAAAACTGGTGTCCTCTTTCAAATGAGGTTGTTGTTGTAGATGGAAGCTTTAAACTGAAGCTACTGGGTTTACCCTTTCATCTCTGGCAAAAATCATCCTTGGAGAATCTAGTGCAGGCGATGGGCGGTGTTCTTCTATCGTATAAGAGCACATATTTGAGGGCAACACACTTGAGAGTTGCTGGAATGAAGCCTGAGGAAGTTCCAAGGGTAGTACAAATATGTGCATAAGGCTATTGGTATAAAGTCTGGGTGAGTTCGGAAGTTGAAACATTGCAGTGGCTGGGGAGGTCGAAGCTTAAGGGAGATGATGATGTGGCAAGATGGGTTACAGTTAGTAGGTTTGAGCAAAGGAAGTCTGGACATGTGGTAGCCGCTGGAGTGAAGGTTTCTCTGAATGAAGAAGCTGAAAAGTCAAAGGCCAAAAGCAAAGAGGCATTTGTGGAAAAGTTTTCAAATTTTTTGAAAACCAAAACAACTCTACCACTGTTTTATCCTATGCAGACTTCGTCAAAGGGGTAACCAGGTCAGACCAGGGAGGGGTTGGCCCAAGACTAAGTTCGAGCTACGCACCACACTCTCTGAACCAACTGGTTCATTTCCGGGTCGGGTGGTTCTCACTGAGCTTAAGGGCCACAATCAGCTTTTGGACTCATGTGACCATTTAAGTGGTCACGTGAGTTGAATCTCTACTCAGTCGTTGATAGACAAGAATATGAGTCTATCTTCTTCACGTGGCTCGACCCCTGGGAACCGAATTTTTTCTTCAAGCAACCAGAGCTTATCGAAGAGGAAGTTGGGCTGGTTACCGGTGACAAAACACATAGAAGGCAACCAGGATGGATCAGAACGAGAAAGGCCAAACCCAAGGTACTCCAGGGGGAGTAAGGAAGACTGTGAAGACGAAGACGACGGATGGGTAAGTTGCAACGGTTCAGAGGAGATGTCAGACTCAGATGTTGAAGCTGAACTTCAGTGGGAAGATCATCAAGGAGAGTTGGAAGATGCCATGAATACTGATATCCTTTTCTCAGAGCATGTCGTAGAGGATCTTTTCTTGCATAAATCCTCCACTAGGTGCGGAGGGCTGAACGTTGTCGAGCATGCCTTAGAAGATGAGGGGGAAAACCCAACACTAAGTAAGGGAGAACCAAACCAGGAGAGTAACTTAAGACAAGGGACCTGCAAGAGGACTTCGACTGCTCATCATAATTCAAGCAGAGACGGCACAGACGGGGATGAACGACAAAGCCTTGGAGGTACGAACAAGGGTGAAGTTAGCCTAGGTGCCAACTAGATAAGCCCTACACGAAGAGTGAATGGACTTACCCAATTGGATGTCTCTTCTCCTCCTTCAGTCCCAAGTAAGGTCGTGGTTTTGATTTTAGATACTAATGTTTGCTTTGCCTGTGATATTTGTCTTTCAGATCCCGACCATGCCCCTTTGCTGAATACCCAAGGTCCAGAGGCTGATACTGAAGAGGTTAGGGAGTTATAGGAGGGGGGTGAGAAGGTGGGGAAGGTGGGGAGAGTAGATCCAAATGAATTAACCAAAGGGGAAACTAAGGAGGATAGTGGTAAGATGGAGGAGGAGAAGGAGGGGATAGGAGGAGTGAGGTAGGGGG
This sequence comes from Nelumbo nucifera, assembly GCF_000365185.1. Next base: position 2,001,400 of record NW_010729143.1, on the reverse strand, counting down.
GGAAAGGAAGAGAAGGGAGAGGAAGAAGTGGAGTCATTATCTGAATTTGTAAAATAAATTAGGTTGTAAGGTGAGAAACCTAAACAAGCTGAAAGGGTATTTACGGGCTGAAAAAGATGGTGGAAATAAGAGGAAGAGAAGGCTAGACGAAGCTGAGAAATTAAAGTTGGAAGTGGATGTGAGCACAGAGGCTATAGTGAGGAAAGAGAGGGGAAGAAAATGAGGCTACTAGAAGGAAAGGGAGTGGGGCTAGGTAGAGCTGTGGAAGGAATGAAGGTTATAAGCTAGAATGTGAGAGGATTGGGGGGTGTAAGAAAAAGAGCCTTAATAAAGGAAGTTTTAAAGAAAGAAAATCCAGACATTGTTTTAATTTAGGAATCTAAACTTATGCCTTTTGACAAAAGGTGGGCTAGAAGTGTGTGGAGAATGAATGGACCGAGGTGGGTTATGAGCCCCTCCCTGGAGGGTTAATTACTTTGTGGAAGGATGAAGTAGTGGAGGGAGTGGAAGAATTAGTGGGAAGGTTCTCAATTTCTATCAAATTTAAGCAGGTGTCAGATGGATTTGAGTGGGTCCTCACCAATGTATATGGTCCCAATGATTACAAACAAAGGAATGAGCTTTGGGAGGAACTGGGAGATATTAGAGGTCTGTAGGAAGGGCCGTGGTGTGCGGGAGGGGATTACAATGTGATAAGGTTCATTGAAGAGAGCAATAAGGTGAGATAAAGGAGCACTACCAGTATGAGAAAGTTCAATGAGTTCATTAATGCTTTTGAGTTAAAGGAATTGAACCTTTCTCATAATAGCTTCACTTGGTCTAATCTACAAGCTGAACCATTCTGCTCCAAATTAGATAGATTCTTGTTCACCACAGACTGGGAGGAGCATTGGGGAGATCTGGTGTCAAGGGCTCTACCCAGAATTACTTCTGATCATTAGCCAATAATGATTGGTAAGTCTGATATTGGTGGCAGTGGGCCCTCTCCCTTCAAGTTTGAAAATATGTGGCTACTTCACCCGGAATTCAAAGACAGTGAAAACTTAGTGAAATGAAAGTAACTCGAAAGTCAATTTGGAAGGGATGAAATTCCATTGGAAGCTGAAAGAGTTCAAGGTCAAAATTAAGGAATGCATTTCTCTCCATTTTGGTAGGCTAGAAGAGAATAAACAGCAGTTGATAAGTAAAATAGAGGAATTAGATGCTAAGGAAGAAAGATGATGTTTTGGGGACCGAGATAAAGAAATGAGGTGGGAGTTAAAGAAGAGCCTAGAAGACATAACCTTTAAAGAAGAAGTATGTTGGAGACAAAAATCTAGACACAAATGGGTGAAGGAAGGAGATAGTAATACAAAATTTTTCCATGCAATAGCCAATGGCAGAAGAAAGAAGAACACCATATCTAAGCTGGTTGTTGATGGGATAGTTTTAACACAACAGCAAGAGATTGTCGGGGCTTTTGTGGAACACTTTAAATCCATCTTTAAAAAGCCTCTATATAAGAGATTAAGGATTGAAGGGTTGGATTGGCCTAAGCTCCCTAATGAGTTGATGTTGTGGCTGGAAAGAGAGTTTGACTTGGAAGAATTCAGAGAAGCCATTTTTTTTATGGATAGATCCAAAGCCCCAGGCCTTGATGGCTTCACGATGGCCTTTTATCAAGATTGTTGGGAGATAATTAAGGTTGACATTCAAGCAGTGTTCTTGGAATTCTTTGAAAGAGGTGTGATAAACCCAGGCCTGAATTCTACTTTTATTGCTTTAATACCGAAGAAGGTTGGGGCTTCTCATCCTAAAGAGTTCAGACCCATCAGTTTGGTTAACAACCTCTACAAGATCATTGCTAAGGTATTATCCAGAAGAATTAGAGAGGTGCTCCCCTCGAACATCTCCCATAACCAAGGTGCCTTTGTGACGAATAGACAAATTGTGAACCAAATTTTAATTGCAAATGAGTGTGGAAGACTACAGAAGTAGAGGTGAAAAAGGGCTAGTGTAAGTTGGACTTGGAGAAGGCATATGATCTGGTTGATTGGTCTCTGTTGTTGGAAGTGCTAGAGTCTTGTGGTTTTGGGCAGAGGTGGTGCAAGTGGATTAAAGGGTGCATTAGGACTTGCCATTATTCTGTGTTAGTAAATGGCAAGGTGGTGGATCACTTTCTAGCTATGCGGGGTATTAAGCAAGGGGACCCTCTCTCCCCTTTTCTCTTTACCCTAATTGTTGAAGTGCTAGGGAGGCTTGTTGAGAGGACAGACTCCAGAAATCTGATAAGTGGTTGGAGAGTGGGGAGGGATAGGGTTCCGGTCACTCACCTACAATTTGCAGATGACACAATTTTGTTTAGTGATGGAGAGGAGATTAGCTGGGTGTGCAATATGAAGATGGCGATTAGGGTGTCTGAATAAATGACCAATCTCAAGGTAAATTTGGGTAAGAGTTGTGTGATTGGTATTAATATGAGTGAGGGAGAGGTGAAGGAAAGAGCTCGAGTGTTAGGATGTGAGATAGCTCATTGGCCATTGAAGTACTTAGGGCTTCCTTTGGGAGACAATCCCAAAAAAATGAACTTTTGGAATCCGGTGATTGATAGGCTCACTAAATGGCTAGCTTCCTGGAAGAATAACTACTTGTCTCTGGGGGGCAGGATAACACTGATTATGGGAACCTGGGGAGGAGAGAAAGGACCATAGAGTTAGGTGGGATCTAGTTACAAGACCTAAAAGTGAAGGGGGACTGGGGCTGGGAAATTTGTGGAAGAAGAATGAATCTCTTTTAGGGAAATGGTTATGGAGATGGTCCAAAGAAAAAGAAAATTTGTGGGCTAAAAAAATCTTAAGTATTCATGGGGAAGAGGTAGATGGCTGGAATCCGGAACTATCATCTAGGGCTTCAAGAGCCTCCTCTTGGAAGTCGATTCATATTGTCCTACAGTCTTTTATTCCATTTATCGGGTACGATCTTGGTTCTGGTTTGTCTGTACTTTTTTGGGAACACACTTAGGTGGGGGATTTTCCCTTGAAAGAGCAGTTTCCCTCTTTGTTTGCTCTGTCTAGGCTTAAAAATGAACCAGTAGCAACATTTGCTAACTTGTCTAATTCCACTATTTGTTGGAACTTGGGTCTTAAAAGGGCTCTCAGAGATTCTGAGTTGGAACCCATTTCGAAATTGTTTAAAATCTTGGATGAAGTAGTCCTTGAACCTTCCATTGTGGACTCCAGGGTATGGTCTCTTGTTCCCTCGGGTATCTTCTCTTGCTCCTCCTTCTTCAAAGCATTTACACAGTCTAGTCTGGTACTTGGGCCTCCTTTTCCAGTTCGGGAAGTTCGGGGTAACTCCATCCCTCCTAGGGTATGTGCTTTTTGCTGGGAAGCAATCATAGAAAAGTGTAATACTTGTGACCTACTTCAAAAGAAAAGGCCTAATTGGTGTTTATCCCAACACTGGTGCATCTTATATAAGAAGAATGGTGAAAGCTGCTATCACTTGCTTGTCTCTTGCCCTTTTGTTTCAGATATTTGGTGTTGGTTCTTTTTTTTATTTAGTTGCAGGTAGCCCTCCCCTTCAAGTGTGCAAAACTTATTTAGCTTCACTCTAGTGAGGGGTCTAAAGAAGAGGTAAAATTTTGTGGAGATGCGCTAAAGTTGTTGTTTGTTGGACGGTCTGGAAGAAAGAAATCAAAGATTATTTCATGAAAAAGAGAAAAGCAGGGAAGCCCTCATAGAACTTGTATATGTCAGGGTGGCTCATTGGGTCAAGTCTTTGAAGCTTTTTGAAGCCTATTCAGTAGGAGACATCATTATAAACTGGGAAGAAGTGGCTTGATCAGCTCCTATGTCTAGTGATATCAGACCTGTTTGGACTCCATCAGACTTAGGTTTCATCAAATTGAACTTTGATGGTAGTAGTGAAGGAAATCCAGGCCCTTCAGGCATAGGTGGCATTTTCAAGAACGAAGAAGGGCAAATTATTGCTATGTTCTCAAGACCTATAGGCTGGGGGTATTCTCTGAGAGCTGAAATCCTAGCAGTTGTAGGAGTCAAAAGAGCTAAGCAGTTGAATATTAGCAAGTTGCTGGTGGAACGTACTCCCAACTGACTGTTAGATGGTTGCAGATGGAAGAGTCCAACATGTGGAAGTTCTCAAATGAAAGAAAAAAAATCAAGCAACTAACTTAGAACATGACCATAAGCATTCAATGGGCTAAGAGGAGTACCAATTCCATGGTTGACTCTTTGGCTAAACAAGGGGTGGGAAGATCTAATTTGTTTTGGGCTATTCAATAATATTTTTTTCGGGTTTGAAAGGGGGGGTTAAGACATTTTACCCCTCCTTTCTGGTTATATCTTACTTATCTCTTTTAATAAAAGTACAAGGGGTGGGAAGATCTAATTTGTTTTGGGCTATTCTGTAATATTTTTTTCGGGTTTGAAAGGAAGGGTTAAGACATTTTACCCCTCCTTTCTGGTTGTATCTTACTTATCTCTTTTAATAAAAGTGATGTTATTGATAAAAAAAACATACTGTTGAGCTCTTGCAAGCTAACTTTTAGTTTATTTATGAAAAACTGATTGAAGGACGAGAGTAGAGAGTTCAAGATGGCATTAGTTTTGGTGTCATCGTCAAGTTGGGAGTCATGAGCCTCTAATTCATTTATATAACCTATCATCCGCATGACATGGTCATGAATAAGTTGGCTCTCGGTCATCAATAATTTAAGGACATTTTATGTTGCAGAACGATTATGCTCCTCATACATGATTTTTAGACTATCTAGGATATCTTTGTAGATATCAATTTTGTCAAACTGTCTCTAGATAGAATTATCGAAGGAAGCTATGACATAACATCAGGCAAGAGAATTTTTTTCTTCCCATTCCAAATATTCTCTCCTTGCCTCAAAAGCCCTATCACCCGGATATTCCGGTGTTGGATTTTTGGAAACCTTGTCCAATTTCTCGGGCGTAAGCACTAGGTTTAGGTTACGAAACCAGTTTGCATAGTTGGGTCCTTTTAATTTGCTGTTGTCTAACAATTTAACGAATTGTTGGTGTGCCATTTCTGATAAAAGGCACAATTAATTAGTCCATGACCTTAATATTGTTTTATGTTATCTTTCATAGAATAGACTTTTATCTATATTCCATCTCTATTTGTTCATATCTGAGATTTCCCTCCTATCTCAGTGATGAAGACATAGTTTGACGCTAAAAATGTGAAAAATCACATAGATACATGAGGCCAATTGTTTCAGCTACATAACCCAATCACTTTCTATGAAGGATCACATATCCACCCATCCAATGAGTTTTTCCTTTGGTCTCTATCAAACAATGTTCATTCTCATTTTAGGTTAAACCTTTCTAACTGGTAAGTGCAGACCCGTCATATCACGAGCCCCAAGATACTGTAGAAGAGTCTTTCATTTTAGGATAGGTCCCTCTTACTAGTCTATGATGCCCCTATCATCTCATGAAACATCCCACTAACTGTCTCAATGAAATGGATAGCCTAATTTTATGGTGAATCTCCACCCATCAATTCAACCCATTTTTATGTAATGACGAAAGACCATTAGAGATATCATCTTATGATATTCCCTATCTCTAAGGGTAAGCATAATTCGGTTAAAACCAAACTGAAATTTCAGTTTCGGTTTCATAAATTCGGTCTAATTGATTTTTCGGTCGGGTTTGGTTTTGTTATTCGGTTTTTGAATATTTCGGTTTCGGTTAACATATTTGTTAAATCGGTTAACCGAAAAAACCGATTTAGTTTTATAATTATATTTTTAAATATTATTTATATTATATTTTATAATTTTATATTAATATTTATTTAATTAATTAATTAATGATTATACTTTATACATCAAAGATCACGAACATGTAGTTCCAATTACCAATCCATAATCATAATGAGCAATAAAGTAAATGTTTGACTGATTTGAGTATTACACACAAAAAGTTTTCGTGGAAAACACTCAAAATAGGAAAACTCTTCGTCTTCCTTCAAATCGTTCCACTGTTCGTCGTCTGTTCCATAGTCACACAGTGCACAGTCCGCTATGCTTCGGTGCTTCCAAAGTTCCAGTTCTAGACTCCAGAAGTCCAAAGCAAAGACAAAGACCAGACTCTAGAGTCTTCCTAGTCCCAGCCCTAGGCACTCTGCAATCTACACTCAGGGACTTCCGACTTCCGTTGCGCTCTTCCGGTCTTTCAATGCTGAACTGTTGTCGTCATTCTTCTTCGGTTCTTCATCTTCACCGCCAAGCGCTAGTTATAGGCCTTACAGGCTTACAATAGAAGTCCAGAGTTCTGGCTACTGTCGCGTGTCGACTCTATTCTTCTTCTTCTTCTTCTTCTTCTTCTTCTTCTTCTTCTTCTTCTTCTTCTTCAGAAGTCCAGAGTCCCGACTGTCGTCGAGTGTCGACTCTATGCCGTCGTTCTTCTTCTTCTTCTTCTTCTTCTTCTTCTTCTTCTTCTTCTTCTTCTTCTTCTCTATTTTTGATAAAACATAGACTGACTTGCTCCAGGCTCCAGGTTCTGCTGTCGACAAAAGAGTTGCTCCAGCTGCCGTTGCATCAATGCATCTTCCTCCAACTCTAGGCTCCGGTTCACAACAAAACAAAAATATTTCGGTTCTAACTGAAATAACCGAAAAATAATTTCGACTCAATTTTTTCGGTTTTCAAATATTCCGATTTCGGTTTCGATTTATCATATAACTAAATCGGTTTTTAGAATTGTGGTTTTTCGGTTCGGTTTTGAACCGAAAAAACCGAATACTCACCCGCACCTATCTCATTGCACTTATATTAATCATGTGGGAATGTATAAATCAGTCCCTAGGTCAAATTTAGGTCATACCATAGTGGCTTCTACTAACTTTCCTAAAATCATATTCAAATGGGCCCTTAATGGGTTAGGGTTCCCGTGAGGTTCCTCTTGGAGAGGAAGCTATTTAAGGGATCCATTAAAAAAGGAGATCATGTAATGGTCCATGGGCATCATGGTAATCATGTGGACTCAGTCATGATGATCGTAGGGAAACACATAAGTCGATACATAGGCCAAGCATTTATATAGCCTATGAATGAATCACATTCATTCAATACATCACAAACACATGCATAATTGATCCATATTAATTTTAAAACTTGTAAAAACCAGATCCATTTAGATTAACACTTGATCAACCTATCAATGGATCAAATTATCTAATAATTTTATCTTGATATATGGGCTAAACTACAAAATTACTGAAATTGGTTGGTCTTGCTTTAATCTAACATAAAAGGGTTTTTCAAGTATAAGTCGAATTGGTTCATGCAATGAGTCATCAAACCCCTAGCCCAAATCGATTTGGGGTCAATCAAATAGTGATCCAATGGGCGGTGATCAGAACTCAAAGAACCATATGTTCGTGCCAACAAGATTAGACCAAAACTAGTTCAGATCGGCCTAGTGTTTGGTATCCAAAACATGCATCAATCTAGGGGTGAGCATTATTTGGTTAAAACCGAAATACCAAACCCAAATTTTGGTTTCGATTTCTTTTATTCGGTTTTTAGGAATTTCGATTTTCGGTTTTGGTTTTCATAGTTAGAAATTGATTAACCAAAAAACTCGAATTAATCGAAATTCATTATATAATATGTAATATATAATATAATATACAATATAAAATATAATATATAGTATATAGTATTCTATATATTTATTTGTTTCTATATTATATAATGTATTATAATGAAATTCAATTTCATAATATATATTATAGGTTATAATATATAATATTATATATTAATTAAATTCGATTTTTAACTGAAAACCAAACCAAAAATTTTGATTTCGGTTATTTCAGTTTTCTTGTAATTTGGTTTCGATTCGATTTTCATCTTTTTATTTTGGTTTTTAAAATTTCAATTTATTCAATTTGGTTTTTAATCAAATAAACCGAATGCTCACCCCTACATCAATCCATATATGTAATGATCTGAAATTCAATTATCATTCACAATCATATCAACAAATAAATAAACAGATAATCATAAATAAATGGCTATGACTGATAGTGTGATGGTCCGAATCCAATTCGGACAAAAACTGCATCCCTACGAAACCGCAATCTACAAATCAATCTCCATTTGCAATTTCTGCCTTCTTTGCAAGCTCCAGCGATTTCTCCGATAAAAAAATAGAAAATCCTTAATTTCTATTGCTTACACCAGAAAAACTAATACATTTTTTCTAGAAAATAAAAATAATTAATTATAGACTAAATAATCAAATTAATGAATTTGGTGTACACCAATATTACCACCATCAAGAGTTTAATCTCTATCGCACTTTCAACCCAATAATTCAATAATTCATAATAGAACAATTCTATAATATATTAGAATATATATAAAAAATTTCAAACCATTGGTCCACTCTAAGAACCAAATTCTCAGAAGTTTCTACTAACTACTCAAATCGACTATATTAGTTCTTGTTGATTTGAGTTTTGGTTCAAATTCGATTTGGTTCAATCCAAGGGTTGAAACTAGTGCTCTGATACCACTGTTATAAGAATTAGGATCCATCTTATGGATGGATGAACCATGCTAGATGGTTGGGTGAATTTTCACTACCTAATCCTTTTGAGAATCGAATTCCCTATGTTTTAGAAAACTGCATTTTTTCGAATCGATCTTGCACTGAACCAAATCAGATTTAAAACCAAACAAAGAGAGAGATGTATACCTGATATAGATTCCACAAATATAGATCCCAAGGTGGAAGTTCATACACAAATCAGTCCTAAAACCAGCATCCACTGAAGATGATGCAATGTATACCTAAAGCCGATTCAACAACAATTTTCTATAAAACTGAGATCTAACTGCTTAGATCGAACTGAGGAAGATGAGTCTGATATACTTCTAATTTTTCTTGTAAAAATCAGATGAAAACTTATCTATATTAGTCCTAGATAGTTGATGTCGAACTAACTAAATCTAGGAGACAAAGAAGAGTAGAGAGAACCAGAAACTACAAAAGTATGAAACTGTGGTTGGCTGGTTCACCCCCCTCCTCTTTTATAATCTCTTATAGAACTATGTCCTAATTAAATTAGGAGATAATCCAGATCTAAATCAGATATGGACTCTAATTAGAGATAAACATTATCTTCTTATAAGAATAGTTGTCATGTGTCAGCTTAATTAATCCAAGGTATTGGATGGCCAACATAGGCCTGATTTGAATGGTGTGGAACCCCACAATGACCTCGCATAAATCCATATGGATTCAGTCCAGTTTCTGTGAAAAGGCTTGGCCGAATTCACTACTAAACACAGTGAACTCCTTAGCACATCACTATGGATTCAATGTGGGCCCAACATTTACTCCTAAATGATCATTAAATTCTTGCATCCCATAAAGACCCAATGATAATGGGTTTAAGTAAGATAAAGCTCATCATATAATCATCCATGTAATTGTCTCTTACACTTAACCTCTCAACCCATATTAATCAAACATTACCTGACAAAAAAGAACCTCTCCCCTGACTACCAAGTGCAATGTCACACTCTCAACTCGAATGGATCCCGGGATTTAAAACATTTTGCCAATATTTTTCATAAAACATTAATATATATATAATCAAATTTCAAACACGGTTGAAATTCATTGTCGATAGTTTAAGTTTCCATTAGAGATAGTGTAAACTTTATCATTCACTTTGTCTAACCAAGGGGCCAATCCTATCATTATGATCACTCACTTAGGTGAATTCTTAGACTACCCCAACATACCCAGATTGTAACCCTTGATGGATCTCACTGATAAGCATATCAAAGATAGTCCAATTTAACACCTAGTTGAATATCACAATCAAGTTTAGGGTAATGTGTAACTTTCCACTTTTTTCCATCAATCTCCAAGGTTCAGGGCATAATTATCGATGTTAATGTTCAAATTTGGATCTCAATTAATAATTATCAACACCTCTTTTATTTACACAACAAAGGAGAGATGAATAGGATGGATTGTTTTAGGAAAGTGATCACATTTTTTGGAAAGGCACAGGGATTTCATAAATGTTATGTTGTAGGGACTGTCATACTTAACGAAGCTAACAAAAAGGTGATAAAGGGAGATTGTTGTAAGAGACTAAAATGTTATGTACAGGAAGATGAACTAATATGCTTAATGGGCTCCAGCTTTCATCTTTCTACCATGTAGACATTTGATGCTTAATTTCTTTTGGCAGAAGTTGGCCCAAAGAAAATACAAGACTTGATTAGGGTTCCTCACTTCCTTGGTTGACCAGAGAAAATGTTGCTAGCCACCTGCTAGTATATATTTTTCTATACATCATCTTCTAAGTATCAACTTGAAGGTGTCTTTGGCTCTGCTTAACACATTATAGTTTTTGCACAGAATCAGACTACAAAATTTCCTTTTCAGCTTCAAGATTGGAACTTACTGGGGCCTTAAACTAGTTCTGATGTTTACATGGCCATAACTTCATATAGTTAATATGGATATGGTAAACATAGGAGCCTGAGACACCAGGACTTCAGTACAAATAATAAAATGTTAGATAAAAATATAATCCACACAGAACTCATGTCTATCTTTCAGTTTGTTTAACTTTAGATCTAAAAACTGCTGCATCCCAAAAACCAGTCAATAGATAAAAATATAATCCACAAAAGTAGTAATACCCAGCCCTTCTACATCCTTAGAATTAAGCCTGTGTACTGAATATGGAAGCAATCATGTTAGAGATATTTCCATGAAGGACAAGGAATTAACTTGTTATCTGTTCGAGCTGATAAAGATGTAGCAATTAACTTTGTACATGCCCACTGCTACCGGTTCATCACCTATGAGAAATCAAAGCTTTGACCAGATTTACATAAACAACTGGGACTCTCTCCAACCAAGCATAATTCTAAGACGTGGATCATTTTTAGCATCTTCTCATGAGGACTTGGAACGCTATTCACTCCAAGAATGGTTATACCAAGAATGTAGTAAAGAAACTTGATATGTATATATATTCCCACATGTAGTGAAGATTTCACCCAATTACATGTTTCCCACACTAGAACCAGTCTTTTAGGTCTAAAATTTTGCTCATTCAAAGGATAAGTGTGTAATGGACCCGTAGTGTAGGGCCTGTAGCTATAGGCCCTGATAACTGATTACGCATTCACTATTGGTCATTGACCACACTGTTAAGGTTAAAAAAAGTAAATAAATAAGCACAAGAAGGAAATATAGATACGTGACATATGTCCTTTTCTAGAATATAAACAATAAGAGGGTTTAATTTGACAAAAGGAAATGTAGATGCGTCATTTTCTGGACAGAATTGCTTGAATTCGAGCTTGAATAGGCTCAGCTCATTGTCGAGCTCGAGCTGAACCAAACCTCGAGCATATGAGTTCTTCAGTCGAGCCAAATTCGAGCTTGAATTTATAGTTTGAATCAAGCTCGAGCCCAAATTCGAGCCTTGTAGTTTTCTTCTAAGCTGAGCTGAATACTCAAATATTCAGCTCGTCTCGGCTCGAATCCACCCCTAGTCTCATTTATGGCAAAATCAATTGATAGGGGATGCATAAAGATTAGGAGAAAACTGAGAGGTTTCAGTATTTGTTAGAAACCACAGGGGAAATTCAAGGCTTCTAACTAATTATAAACTGAGCTTTAACTATCTTTGCAACAACTTCAAAGGAAACTACCGAATAGGCCACAGACATTATCTTTAAAATCTTGTTAGTTATCCAATAACACAATTCTTGCAGCTTTTCATTACCAAAGACCTGCAATAACCAACTTAATGATCAGCAAATAATTGTTCAATGAAGCTGTCTATGGCATGGTTCAATGAAAGGATCATATATACGTTGGTAAGCAGGTCACTGTCGGTCTGTTTATGGTGATCTGGAGATATCAAAATCCCTATCCTTGGGACTGATTAAAGAAAGGCAAAAGGCAAGGAAGACAATCGAAGCTGGAGATAAAAGTCCCCCATTCTAATCATTCTTTTCCATGTTTGCTGAGCCTAAGATATGCACTAGATAGCCCTTCGAAAGTAGATTAAAAGTCCAGGCAAGTATTCTGTTTATGTACCTCAAATAATAGAGGACTCCTACCCTATGATGAAGTTTTTTTTTATTTTGTGAAAAACCTTATGAGGATAATGCATAACAACATTCACACCGCATTGATCTTCTCAGGTATTGGACTACAACAAAAGAAAAAGAGCTAAAGAACAGGAAAAAATTAAAAGCAGGCACTTGATTTTACTTGTTACTTGTGAAGAAAATAACTTGTTTTTTGTTGTATTAACATATTCAAAACAGTTGAAGTAGTGGTTTTCTACCAAATGAAAAGGCACAAAAATGAATTAGAGAATTCAGGGTGCAGACGTGCCTGGTAATACCTTAATCCAGAATATTCTTACGAAGATCCAGAGGATCTAGAAACATTTGATGTCCAAGGCACTGGTTTCAAAACTGGACCGGACCAGACAGTCGGACCGGAAAAACCGGGAACCGGTCACCGGTTCCGTTTTCCTCCAAAACCGCTTTTTCCCCCAAAACCGTTGATTTTGGTCAGCAAACCGCTGAACCGGCCGGTTAACCGTTCGAACAGTTTTGACCGTTTTTCAATTTTTTAAATTATTTTTTATTTTTTTGACAGAACGGGCCGGCCGTTCGGGTCGAACGGTCGGACCGTTCGAACTGGTAACCGGACCCTGACTGGTTCGTTTTTAAAAACCATGGTCCAAGGTTTCACAATTGCAGAGGAAAGTCACAATTAAAATGGGCAACACTTCAATGGAGTTCTGATTCAATCCCACCATCCCTGCAGTTTCAATTGTTCCCTGAAAGAAACAGCCTGACATAGCACCTAATTTTTAATGCTCACAGATTGCACAACTTCTGTACTTAATACACCGCAAGCTCATGGGCCACAAGAACCATGGCTTGGTTCCACAGCCCAAAAACCATTCTTCCTTCCAAGAGCCATCAATACTCTGGAATTAAAAAGAGGTGAAAGAAGAACTTGAGACATTGCATTACTAATCTTAGCTTTTCAGTGAACTTACCCAACATAAAGTAGCTGCCACCTCCACTTCTTTGGTCCATGCATGAGGAAGACCAGCAACAATTCCTTTCATGTAAAGGGAATAACTATTAATTTCTCAAGAAAATCACATGGCATGCCTTGGAGCTTCACAGCTGTTACATATGAATTTACCTGGTAATAGAAATGCAAACATAGATTAAGAAACAAAGTATCAATTTATTCATTGATGATTACAATAAAAAAGAAATTAATTTGATAGTCCATAGTTGGCACATTCAAATAGAAGAAGCATTATTTTGATATAACATAATACAGTGTCCAGATATGCTCAATGAATTAATCAGATGCATGGTATTTACCTAACCAAACAAAAATTATCATACTTGTTAAGCATCCTCAAGCTAGTTGTGTGAAATGAATCCATCATGTTTGTGTTAAAAGGAGTCGTTGATTCAGGGTAGAAGAAACAGAAGGATATACAAAACATGCAAGTGCTCACACATGCACAGTCACATGAGCACACACACACGTACTCATAGATAAATACCTAACCATATCTTCTATCACTTACTGATTTGAGAAAACAGAGACAGATGAAAAGAATGGTGACAATTGGAAGAAAGGAGGGTTAAACTGGCTATAGAATTTTATGGATTTAACATTAGTGTGAGGAAAACATCACCACTATAATCATAAACGGAAGTGATTCCATACCAGGAATTGGATCAACTCCTTTGGAGAATAAATAAAGAAGCAGATCCATTCATGGGGTAATCACCATCCTGAGACAAAAAGGAAAAAAAAAATCTTTGAGAAATAACACAGAGGAAATTGACAGTTCCGTTGTAGAGATGGGTTGTGTGTTCTGTACTTTGTTTCTGCTTTAGCAGGTCTTTTGATTTTCTTTATTTAGTTTGATTTTGAGGGGCTGGTGTTAAAGTTTGGTCTAGAAAGTGGATGTTTGGAGGTTGGCATTTTGGCCGTCATTAGTAGTGTTGAGTTTTTTAGGTTGTTTTGGTTGGCTGTTGGTGCCTGGACCACAAAGCTCATATACTACTTGTATACATTTTTCTTTCAATCAAGTATCTTTATTTTTACCATAAAAAAAATTCAAGATTTTGTGTCTGAAAATTGATAATTTTCAAATGCAGTGGGAATAAATGATTTTTGACTTTAATGTAAAGAGGAGCAGACAACAACACATGCATATGGTTTACATGGTTCTAACGAATCTAACCAATGTTCAGAGAACCGGACCAGTCATAGAACCGGAGAAGGGAGAGGTTCATGGGTTAGAGGTTAACCCGGGGACGAACCATGATGATGTGGCATATATGTATATATATTACGGGTTATATAAATACTATACATAATATACTTTATAACTTTTAATATACTTAAATATGGTGGATGGATGGCAAATTCTTTAATTTTTAGAGCAAATGACCAAGGTTCAAGTCTCTTAATTTACATTTTCTTTAAAATATGTATGTAATAAAGTACTATATACAATAAAAAGATTAAATAGCATAAGTAAAGAGGTGGATTAGTGGTAATTAAGTAACATATGAAAAATAAGAGCTTATGGGTTCAAGTCTTGTCACATTCATTTTAGAATTTCAATTACTTGGTCATCCAGGCAATCTCATGAAACCGGGACTGGTTCACTGGGTTTTTAGACATTACAGTTCTTGGGGTGTGACCGAACCTTCCAAGACCCTAGTCATGGTTCAACCAGTCCGACCGGCCGGTCTGGTCCAGTTTTCTAAACACTAGTTCTAACTTTAGTTATTTAAAGCCACTGCATAAGAGCCTGTGGCCTTGAATTTTTGACATATTACAATAAACATTACCTTATCTATCAAAAAAATAACTTCAGATAGAAATGGTTTCATGAAGTGGTCAGACTGGAAAATGGGAACTTATCAAACGGCAACAGTGGAAAAAAAATGTGTAGTGAGAAAAGAGACTAAAAAATTTTCATTTTTATATACAAAATGATAGATAATAAAACAATTAACAATGGCTAACAATTTATAATGCAACCAATATTTTAGAGCTTTAACAATGGCACCAAGATCCTCAGACTTCGAAGGCCCTATACCACCACTATCTAATACAAAAAGCTCAAACTTGGACCAGTCACTACAAGAAAAGTTCATTCTCTTCATAGTTATCGAAGCCAGATCTACTAGGCAGGTCAGCTGGTAGCCAAGAATCAACTTTTCCAGGTCAGTTCAAATTTTGGATCAAAGTACACCAAAATGGTTGAAATCAGAAGAACCAATCATTATGTGTCAGTCAATAGTTTTATGGGCCAACTACTAACTTGGTCTAAGAAATGGAAAATGCTAGGCAGGTCTCCAGCATCCAAACCACTCAAAACAGTTCCTGAGATCAGAATACATAGCATACTAATCGCAATGAAATAACTTTTGTAGTTCAGATGCCAGGACTCATGTCCTTATATAAGCTTTCACGTAATACATTTGATTAAAGTAAAAAAAAAAAAAAAAAGCATCTGACCAATTATTTTCTGGCAGAGTTTTACAACTTCAATCTGCAAAAGGCATATGGCCAATTGCATAGTTGCCTTTAGAAGAAGAAATCATTTCTTAACAGAGAAGAGAAAAAAGAGAAAGGAAGTAAGAGTAAAGAAAAAAAAAATCAAAACGTTGAAGCAGAAGAATCAACTTTAAAATAAACTAGTGTAAGAGCACATTCTATGCACGTGAGCAAGATAAAAGGGTAAAAGCAGTACTTTACCTTTTCAAAAACAATACTAATAAAAGGGTAAAAACAAAAACCTTAAATATATAATACAACTGTGGTTTAGCTTTTAGGGTCTACACAGAAACCAAGACAAATATCTGCATTATATAGCATAGATATTTTCACCATAAACTACAAATAACTTGATTTGACAAGAACTAACTTGGTAAGAGAAGCAAAAGGTCTTAAAAACCAACACCAAATTATCCAGAATCTTAACTTCCATATTCCTGAAACTAATTAATAAAAGAAAAATGGAATTTGATAAATATACCACCACACTAACAGCTTATATACATGCAAATAGATGGATGAAGTTCTCCATCACCTAGCAGACTTGTTGAGAGCCAATCCAGTAGATTTGTTCACTGAAGTACTCCCACCCAAAATGTGACATTCCACATCCAAGATACTAAGAATCCGCTCTTAGTCTCAAGAGATATTAAGCTGGGACTTGCTGAAAATCTTACTTGGACGCTGATAAGCATGTTTGTGCACCACTGTCATACATATATATCGGATATCAATGATGAGGACACCAAGAAACTGAATACTGCTTATTTAATTAAGAATAAATCAAGAAATATGGCATGGCTTCTGAACTCAAAAATTTCAGTCATTTTGATTGGTAAGTCAAAAGCATTCAAACCCTTAGACCAAATATATTCTGATAAAGGCAAAACCATAAGGAAGGTTTCCCTAAGGAAGGTTTAAACCATAGTTGTCAAGGCATATAGGTTCTATTTGACAGTGGAGCACCTAGTTGCCTATCACCTAGGCGGGCACCAATATGTCACCTAGGCAATAAAACTTTATATAGGTTAGTTCCCTAGTTTTGTAGGCCAATCAGCATGAATATAAATTGGAAAATAACAACTCTCTTTATTAAGAACATTTAGTTTCCTCCTAAAACATGGCAACTCATCATATCTAAAATGCAAGGTTGCCAATAAGTTAGAAAGGCTCATGAGAGACTTTCTGTGGGAACCGGGTGATTCAAAAAAGAACCATTTAGTGAAGTGGGAAGTAATTTTTAGGAAAAAAGGAAGCAGGGGGTCTAGGCATTGGCAATATCAGATTAAGAAATGTAGCTTTGTTAGGAAAGTGGTTGTGGAGATTTCCTTTGGAGCAGGACAGTTTGTGGCACTTGGTGGTGGAAAGTATTCATGGGATGGTAGCTAATGGATGGGATGCTGGCATTGACCCTAGGGCTTCTCATTTATCCCCTTGGAAAGCAATTGTTGGTGTCTTGCCTTCCTTTCAGTCTTTCATCAGATTTGATGTGTGCTTAGGTAATAAAATTCTGTTTTGGGAGGACCTTTGGCTTGGGAACACCCCCCTTAAGGATAGATTCCCAGTAATGTATTCTCTTTCCCTAAATAAATTCAACACCATCTCCTCACTTCGTGTGCCTAAGGGGACTTCGGATTTGGGTTTGAGAAGAGGGTTGAGGGATTCAGAATTGACTTCTGCAGATGAGTTGTTCACTGCGTTGAGTTCAGTTTTCCTAGATCTTTCCTGCCCGGACAGTAGAATTCGGAAAGAGTCTTCTTTAGGGACTTTCTCTTGTTCATCTTTTTTCAACGCCTTAGCTCAATCTTCTATTGTGTATGTCTCCTTTCCTGCTAAAGAAGTTTGGCATTCTCCTGTGCCACCAAAGGTTAGGGCTTTTTGCTGGGAAGTGGCTCTTCAAAACATCAATACTATGGATGTACTTCAAAGAAAAAGGCCAGACTGGTGCCTTTCCCCACATGTCTATTACCTTTGCTTAAGAAATGGTGAGACGGAAACTCATCTTTTGATTTCTTGTCCTTTTGCTTCTTATTTTTGGGATTGGTTCTCTTCATTGTTTGGTTGCAGATGGAATCCCCCCCCGGGTGTGTTGAACCTTTTTTACTCTAGTTTCTTCCAACAACCAAGGAAAAGAGGCAGGGTAATGTGCTGAATAACAAGAGCAGCCATCCTTTGGTCAATTTGGGAAGAGAGAAACAATTCCTAGGGCAAGAAAAATCCAAGGAAGCACTTGTTGAGGTTGTCACCATCAAGGTTATGTATTGGCTGAAAGTACATCATCTCTTCAAGGACTTCTCCTCAACTGACTTAATTAGAAATTGGAGTGTTATAACTGCATCCTCTCCTTCCTCCCCTGTGGTACAAGAATGTTGGGTACCACCGCCTCAGTTCAGGGTGAAGCTAAACTTTGATGGAAGTTCCTTGGGTAATCCAGGTCAGTCAGGAGTTGGGGGTGTGTTCAGAAATGAGGAAGGAAAAGTCTTGGCCCTCCACTCGGGCCCAATTGGAGTGGGAGATTCATTAAGGGCAGAAGTAATGGCCTTACTTCAAGGTTTGAGACTGGCAAAACAATGGGAAATGCAGCAATTAGAAGTCCAAGCTGGTAATAGAGTGGATGCAATCTGGAAACTTGGGAGTTTGATCTCTTAGACAGCCTCTAAGAGAGATTATTAGCTTAAAAATAGGGTGCATTTTAAATGGGTAAGAAGGTCAGCAAATGGAATGGCTGACACTTTAGATAAGCAAGGAGTTACTAGGGAGGCTTTGTTTTGGGCTTGTTTGTAAGTTTTGATTTTTTCCATCCATTTTGTGGGTGGTAAGTTTGTAATCTTTTCAATTCTCTAATGAAAGTTACCGTTTCCTATCAAAAAAATATTATTTAGAATTTATTAATTTCAATATTTTCAAAAATAACACTACAACATAATAAGAATTTTATAGAGCATTTTCATATCAATTGGAAACTAAAGAAGGCTATAATTTTATACAATAAAAAGTTAAGATAGAGTAAGGAAAAAGAGAAAAAGAAAATAGGGGTAGAGCCACTGTTTTATTTAATGTGTGTGTGCATATGAAAGAGAGAGAGAGAGAGAGAGTACCTGAAGAAAAAAAGAAGAAACCACTTTTAACCATCCCATCTTTCTTTCTATTTCTCTTTTCAAAACCCTTGGATCATTTCAATTTCAATAGTAAAACCTTAAAATGAAGCATAAGTGATAAATATAATCATCATCATATAAGCCTTATCCCAATTATTTAGTGTGCTACATGAATCCTGCTTCCCCATTCCGTTCTGTTTAGTGCCATATCCACATGAAAAGACAATTCAGGATCTTTGAATGTAAGACTTAGGCAAAAGTTTTATGCCAGCTTCCAACTTGACAGAACCCTACTCTTTTATCCGGGCTTGGGACCGGCGGGCAGTGTAAGACAAGCTCACACAAGTAGAGTTAAGTATCAACAAGATACTGCTAAGATGCAGCCATTAAGACACTTGCCTTGTGATTTTTGTCACCTAGGGAAGCACCTTATCACCTAGATGGGTGCCTTTTTATATAAGTCAAGGCATTCAGGCTAGGAAAGCACCTAGTTGCTTATAGGACTGTTCACAAGATGTTATAAACCGGCCAATCCGGACCAATCCAACCCAAGATGTTCAGTTTCTAAAGTGGTTTGGTCAGCCTTGGTTTAGAAAATGAAAGAACCCAATGACTCAATTCGGTTGCATTTATGCCTTTTGTTAGCCGACTTGAAACCAACCTGAACCAACACACATATAAGCCTTATTGCCTTTTGTAAGTACATATGATGCATTGATGCATTTTGTCTCTTTTTTATTGTTTGACAACTGCTACTCTCCATATTCTGTCATCTCACCCATCTCTCCCTTCACTCCTTTTTAACTAAAACCAACTCCTTTTCAACAATAAGTTGGTCATGACTCATGACTTGGTGGTAATAGTGGTTGTTGTTTACACAACAACTAAAGCCAACTCCTTTTTACCCAAAACCAACTCCTTTACATGCATATTATTTTTACAAGGAGAATAAAAAATAATTAATCACTTGGAGCCATTATGTCCAGGTTTCAGGTTTGACCGAACCACATAGATTTAAATCGGTTGGACCAACTTGAACCATCTAATTGGATTTATATTTGGTTTAATCACATCAAGAGTGGTCGAACTGTTTGGATTTGGACCACACCAGTTGGTCCAAACTAGACCGGTCCAGTCATGTGTTGGTTTGACTCGGGCCAGCCAAATCAAGTCAGGCACGAGTTCATATTTAAGACTGAGCCGACCAAGCCGAACCAGATCAAGAAGGGCCAACCATGTCATCTAGACCTAGGTCAGGTTGGTTCGGGCAAACCAGCAAAAAATGGGTTGGGTCTAAACTGCTTGGATTCAGATGGACCGGTCAACCCAAACTGGATTGAACTGAGGCATTCGTATCCAAATCGGGTCGGGTTGAGTCTGAGCAGTATGAATTTGGATTGCCCCAGTTGACTCAATCCGGGTCAATTTGAGCCAAGCTGCCCAACCCAACCAAATCGAGATGGGTCAAGCATGCCATCTAGACTCAAATCAAAGTTGGTCTGGCCTAAACAAGTCCAAATTGGGTCAGGTCGGGGTGCCCCGAATGATCTGAATAAGAGTTGGATCTGGTCGACCCAGATCGGGTCAGTCTAGATTGCTAAGTCGTTTGGGTTGATTCAGGTTGGGTACAGTTAGGCCATTCGCTCCAAAATCAAATCAAACCAAATCGGGCCATTTGACTTAATTTGGATTCATGTCAGTTTGGGTGAACTGTGTTGACTCAAACCAAAACTAATTTTAGTCAATAATTAACAGAAAGTTAATACATTAATTATAAATTGTTTCACTCAAATGAAGAAAATTAAAGAAAAATGGCCAAGGAATTCACACTTGTATCATTAGTGGTTAACCCAATGGATATCCACAACCTGACCCGATCCAACCCATTTAAATTGATCCAATGGGTGATTCAACCCATTTCCAACCCACTAAGTAAATGGGCAGGTTGGGTGGGCTTAATGGGTTGGGTGATATATTTTTTGTTTTGGAAAAAGGTAAAGTAATTTATTCAGAATATAAAGAAAGATACAACAAGGCCCAAACCACTAATTCTGCCTGGGCCCAAAATAGATTACAAATTCATCCCTGCTTTAGAACAAAACAAAAGAGATACATTCTGGTTTTTAAATTCCTCATTCACCGACAAGCAGGAACATATCATGCCCACAACTCTCTGCACAACTTCATCCGGACTTTTGAATTGACCACAGAAGATTCTGTTATTTCTTTCAGTCCAAATGAACCAAAGCACAGCTTGCAGAATGGTATTCCAAACAATCTTTCCTTTCTTACTGAGACCCTCAATTCTCCAACACATCAGCAGCTCCTTCACAGATTTTGGCATAGACCAGCTAATCTCCAAAACCTTGAGAAAATGTCCCAGACTAAAGAAGAAACCAGACAATGGATACACAAGTGCTCTGTAGATTCTGCAAGATTTCCACACAAAACACAAGAGAGATCCAGAATCTAAATACCACGTCTCTCCAGGTTAATCTTAGTCAGACATTTATCAAGAGCCATTGTCCAGACTAGAAAAATTGATCTTGGAGGGACTAGTTGGATTCCAAATCTGCCTGACTAAGTTCTCCTGCCCTGATCTGCACAACTTAAGAAACAGGGGATTTAACTGAGAAGCTACCATCTGCATTCCATTCCAAGACCATTCATCCTCTAAACTCATATCAATCCTCTAGTTTTGAAGGAGCCCCAACAGCACCTCATACTCTTCCACTTCCCAATCAAACAAGCTTCTACACAGAGGAGTCCAAATGGTGGAATCACCTAAGATGCTTACATTATCAGCAATTGAAGAGTTTTGATTCACAAAAATTTGAAACAGTAGGGGAAAAGCATCAGCCAAGGAACCCTCTAAACACTAGGGATCCTTCCAAAATTTGATTTTGTCCCCCTTACCAACCTTAAATCTGATCCCATTCAGGAAATCATATGCTTTCTCAATATCAAGTTTAAAAATTACACCTGGGGTTCCCTCTCTTCTTCTAGAATCAATTAACTCATTGGCAATTAAAATTGAGTCTACCATCTGCCTCCCTAGCACAAAAGCACTATGGTTATTGGAGATTATACTGCCTAACACCCCTTACATTCTTTCTGCCAAGACTTTAGCCAAAATTTTGTAAAAACTGTGCAGGAGGCTCATTGGCCTAAAATCCTTAATGTTCACAGCCCCCTCAATTTTTGGAATGAGGGTTATAAGTGTAGCATTCAAGCTTCTTTGCAGAGAGGCATTAGCATGAAACGCTTGGAACACTTTCATCAAATCTTCTTTCACAAAATTCCAGCATTTCAGATAGAAAAGGTTTGTGAGACCATCCGGCCCAGGCGATTTATCTCCTTCTAATTTCTTAATTGCTGCACTAATTTCCTCTTCTGTAAAAGGTCTTTCAAGCCATATTTTCTGATTTTCATTCAGCTCCTGAAAGGAAGATTAGAAGGAAAGGATCTATCATCCAGTTTTCCTTGTAGAGCTTTTTATAAAAGGAAGTTGCAACTGATTTAATCTCTGAATCTAAGTCCCCGCTCCTATCTTCCCACACCAACTTATTAATAGTTGAAACTCTAGCTCGGGCATTTGCCATTTTGTGAAAGAAATGTGTGTTTTTATCACCCTCCTTTAACCAAGTGGTCTTAGCTCTTTGTCTCCATTTTATTTCCTCTTTCACAACCAATTTGTCAAAGCTGTTTTTTGCTTGAGATCTTTTCAGCCTCAACTCTTCAGAAATTGGACCCATCTCTTCAGCTCTATCAATTTCTTCAATGATACCCAATAAAGCTTTCTTTTCAATCCCCAAATTTAATTTTTTCTCCAAACTCCAAATTTTTAATTTTCTTTTGATAGCAGCTAGTTTTTTTTGCCAAGATAAAAGAGCTTGATCCCTCCACCTGAATATCTTCCCACACAGCATTCATCAACGGAATAAGATTGTCTTCCTCATACCAAGCATTTTCAAATTTAAAAGGAGCTTTGATTTTCTCCCAATGCCCACAAATTAGTTGGATAGGACTGTGATCTGAAACAGGTCTGGGAAGGGTGATTTGCCTAAAGTCCGGAAAGACATCATCCCAGTTTGAAGATACCATGAACCTGTCCAACCTCACAAGGGTGGGGTTTTCATGATTATTTGTCCAGGTGAATCTGTTACCATGAACAGGGATGTCCATAAGTTCCATATTATTGATAAAATCTGCAAGCCGCCTCAACGACCCAATTCTTCCATTCCTTGTATTCTTCTCTTCCACCAATAAAGTTACATTAAAATCACCACCAATGACCCAAGTATACCCAAGTATAGGCCAAAGAGCCTCTCATATCTGATAACTCCTCATAGAAGCCCGCCCTGAGATTTGAGACTGTTGGACCATACACATTTGTGATTTGAATAATATTACCATCTTGAAGCTTCATGACTAAAGAAATTGAGAAATTCCCAATGCTACAAGAAATCAAGCTACATAAAGAGGGATCCCAAAGACATAAAAGGCCCCCTGCACTCCCAGTAGCTACCTTTGCCTTCCATCTAACCTGTCCTTCTCCCCAAACACTTTGAATAATACCAGCATCTATTTTCTCCACTTTTGTTTCTTGAAGCAGTACAATTTTCGACTCCGACATCTTTACAGAATCGCAAACCACCATTCTTCTTCTCCCTGACCCCAGGCCTCGTACATTACAAGATAAAATTCTTAAATCCATAGAAAGAAGAATTCGAAAAAGCAAACACCCCCCACCTCAAATTTTCTTCGACCCCCTTACAACCCCTTCGCTGCTCCCCGCCTTATCATTCAGGCCCCAAGTAAGATGCATCATTTCCCTATTCCTCTAGGAATTTGTCCCACCGTTTTTCGCCGCCATTTTTCCCCTCTCCATAAGAATTCTTTGTACAATCTCTTCCAAAAACTTTACTGTTTCTGCTTCCATACCCTCCATCGAAACCCCTAGAAAATTCCCCAAACCTAATAGCTTAGATGTAACCCAAGAGGAAGAATGAGTAGAGTTGTTACTCGACTTACCTTCCTGATTTGTCACGAGGTTTGTTTTGTCCTTAATTTCTTTCTAATGATTGTCTTCACTTCGTTTCATCACAACAGGGCTTTTCTCTCTTTCCTCCAGCATTTTGGGTTGTTCAAGATTGTTAGTTAGATTTTCATTTTGATCCTCTAACTCCAACACTGCTAGTGGCATCACCTCCAACAGCTTAGCATTCACAGGCACCAAGGAAAGGGAGATTTGTTGCTGCTGCCGATGATCAACCTTCTTCAAACTCACTAGCCCAGAATGACGAGATAGGGATGTCACCCTGGCCTGGCTGACACCTCGGTTCTCAACATCAAGAGACTGAGAACACAGATGCACTGAAGTCTCGAGCTCCCTCCGCTCAGTTTGCATAGGAGGTTGGCTGAGCCACCCCGGCTCCAACCGAACAGGGCTGCACTGTATCTGCTTGCCATTGGACCACCTAGGTTCACTGGCCGATTTGGTAAGTTTATTTCTTCTAAAGTCCTGAGTGGGTCGGGTATTTGGGTTATTTTGACCCGGGTCGAGGTCCTAGATCCGTTTCGGGAAAGTCACACCAACACAATCCCCAAACTCTGAAGGCTGTCTAGCCTCATTAAACTTACTCAACAAATCTCCTCCATGGGTGCCACAGGTTGGGAGAGAAATTGCCACCCCTATCTATGAGACTAGGAGAGAAGACTGAAGAGACAGCATAGTTATTCATCAAGAATAGTGATTGACACTGCAACTAGCTGATTGCAATTGGTCATAAGTGTAGGGAGCATAATTAGAGGTTGGGCCCACTTATTTAGGATTGACCTTTTTAAGCTGCAAGCATTCATTTTGGTTTGCATTAATTAAAACTGATTAAACCAATGTCACGCAAAATGAAAAACTGAGGTCGGTTTTCCCTCCTTGTTGGTTGGTTTCGGTTGGCCTCAAAGTCAACCCAACTTTTCAGTTTGGTTGACAAATTAAATGCAACCAAACCGAACCAACCAATGAACAGCCCTAATCACCTAGGTGATGCCAATGACAACTATGATTTAAACTTTAGGAACATCAAAAAGAAATTATTTAATGGTGAAGTATTTAATAAGTTATAAACATGTAATCAAAAGGCTTTTATTACTCTCTTACGAATACACATAAGTAGTGTTCATCATGCCTCTTGGAGATGGTTTGTCTAGCACAAAAACAACTAGCAGTCTTCGCGAAAAAAACAAAAAAAACAAAAAAAAAAAAAAACAAAATTTATCACAATGTAGCAGTTTAAATTATGGATAAACTTCATGGTGAAAGGTAATAAGTACAAAGTGAACAGGCAACACACCTTTCGTGGGCAATACAAACTCCGTGGCAGGAAGACCCCTGCTATGGGTTTTGACCACAATTGCTTGCACCAGCTGAAAGACCACATCAGGAAGACTCTTATTTCCCAAATGAATCTTAATGAGATAAATACTCTGCCACAAAATTAACCAGACACTTCAACATCTTCCAACATTTGAACATCATGAATTGGTTTATTTCCCAAATGACTCCTCTGAAGCATCTGGACTGCTTGAACAATCAAGCTATAAGAGCCTTTCTCAGGCAGAAATCCCCTCTGAACACATCTACGACGAAGTTCAAATGCATTCTTTACCAGACCATTCCTGCATAGCTCATCAATTAGAATTTTGTAAGCACAAGTAGAAGGAAGCACTCCCTTGTCCAATATTTCCTTGAAAATTATCTCTGCCTTTACTACATTTCCTTGATTGCATAGTCCACAAATCAGGAAACTGGATGAATGAGAGTCCAGTTCCAATCCCAGGTTAATCATTTGGTCCAGAACCCAAAGGGCACAGTCAATCCTCCCCTTCTTGCAGAACTTACTGACAACAACGTTAAATGTGCTTAAATTGGAAGAGTTTCCCTTCCAGAGCATTGTCATAAATTTTTTACTTTCTTGGAGCATATTTCTACTATGAAGTCTAGTTAGAATCTCAATACAAGTGTCAGCATCAATATTCAAGCCATCCGCAACCAGTTGCTCGCAGAATGTCAAAGCATCATGGATCCGCTCTTCATGGCAGCACCCACTAATAAGCATTTTGTATGTAAAAAAATTAGGAGAAAACCCCCGGTCCTTCATTTCAAAGAAAATAGTTTCAGCCTCTGATATATGCCGCTCCTTGCAAAGTGCCTTGATCAAGGATGAATACACAACATCATCAAAAGTCAGACTTGATCTTTTCATCTCCTCCTTCAGTTTTAATGCCTCCTCCAGTTTTCCATCTCTACAGTAGCCATTTAACAGCGCAGTGTAAGAAATTGAATCTGGGGTGATACCCCTTTCCATCATTACAGAAAGCATGTGCAAAGCCTTATCTGTCCTTGAATTGTGACAAAGTCCATTTAAGAGAATGTTATATGTCACCAAGTCAGGGTTAACATTCCTTTCAGACATCTCCTCAAAGAGTAAAATGGCCTCATCAATGGACCGTTTCTTGCAATATCCATCCATCAGAATGTTATACATGATGCAGGCATCATGTGGTATTTCCTTCTCAATCAACTGCTTAAATATTTCTTTGGCTTTGTCAAGATCTCCACCCTTGCAAAATCCATAAACCAAAGAGCCATAGGTCAGTGCACTAGGTGAAAAACCAACCAGCTCCATCTCCTCTATCAGTTTAGAAGCTCGGTTCATATCACCCTCTCTACAGTAACCATCTACAATAATATTATAAGAAATCTGGTCAGGGCCCACTGCCCTTCTGATCATATGGGCAAATACTTCCCTCAATTTCCCAACTTGATGATTTCTACAGAAACCACTCATCAAAGTGTTGTAAGTGACCAAGTCTGGAGTAATGTTCTTAAGCAACATTTCATCAAGAACCAGAAAAGCAGCATCCGTCAATTTTTTCTTGCAATAACCATTAATCAATATGTTGTAACCATATGCATCTAGCTTAATTCCACTGTCAGACATCTTCTGAGAAAGTAGTTCTGCCCTTTTAGTATCCCCTTGTTTGCACAAGCCATCCATAACTGTATAGTAAATTGCTTTGTCAATGAAAGTTCCACCAAGTTCTATCTGCTTCAGAATGTTTACAGCTTCCTTTACCAATCCCTGGCTGCACATTCCTTCAATAACAATATTACATGCATAGTTATCCTTGGAAATAAGAGAAGCATATATACCTTGAGAGTCTTGGTTTAGATTAGAACTTGGCGATCTAAATGAATCCATGATAAGACCTTTCCTAAACATTTTTGCAAAGAACTGATGAGCTTCTGCCACCATTTGTTGCTTTAAAAGACCAACTAAAATCTTGGCCCTCATTATTTCACCAGGGTAAAGCCCTTTTTCGTCCATTTTATAACAGAGGTAAAACATTTCTTTAATTTTCCCCTTATTCCAAACAATAGTTAGCAAGGCATCAGACACAACAGTATCCAAACTACCATCACTTAATTGGAATTCCTCCAAAAGCTCTCCCAGTTTTGACACTTCAACTCCACTGCTAAGACCATCGACAAGGTATGAATAAGTAGCAGTATCAGGTCTAATTCCAAAGCTAATCATCTCCACTTCCAGTTTTAATGCTCTGACCCAATTTCCAATTCTACAATGGACCCCGATAAGAAGATTATACAAGACTACATCAGGGACCAAACCATCTATTTTCATTGCTTCTAATATTTCATCTGCTCTCTGGAACATTGATTTCTTACAAAGCCCGCTAATCAAGGAAGAATAGGTAATCTGATCCCGATGGATGCCCACTTGTGCCATCTTATCAAACAACAGTAGCGCTTCTTCTATCAAACCCTCTGCACAATACCAACTAATCAAAATATTATAAGTACATGAATCAGGTGAGACACCTTTCTTGTCCATCTCCGTGAACAATATCTTGGCTCTTTCAATCTCTCCAATTTTACAAAGCCCATCAATCAATCTATTGTAAACAACAGAATTTGGATTATGTCCAGAATTCCACATCTTCCCTACAAAATCCAATGCCTTATCATACAAACCTGCTTCACAGTATGCAGCGACCACAATACCACAAGTATAAACATCTTCAGCAACACCCAATTGCTTCATCTCTTCAATAACCCACCAAAAGTCCGTCATCAAACCCGAACGGAGCAATTCCTTCAAAACCACATTAATTGAAAACACCGTCGGCACAATACTGTGCTCCCTCATCAGTGGAAAGATCTGAACCACTTCGGCAATTTTCCTTTGACGAATCAAACATTCTAATAGAATGCCACACACCTTGTTCCTAGAATCCCAATCCAAAAATTCCTTCACGAATTCGAAGAAAACCCAACAAATATCTCCGGAATACTTACCCAAAAACCTATTGGAAATCGACATTGCAGGCCGATAAATCCCCGAAAGGACAAGTATATGTACAATAGTAGCTGTAATGAAAATGGGTTTTTGATGATCAATAGAATCATAAAAACTAAGTGCTATTTTTGGATCCCGAAAAAGAGACAAAAGGGTTTCACGATCTCTACACGCCTGTTCAAAATTGTCTGTTAATCCTACTCTTGAAAATGGTTTTTCTGTGAGTAGAACTAGAGGATATTTTTCGGCGATACCGGAAAATTTGCTTACTTGAGTTGTAGAAGAGAGATGATTTGCCGGAAAACTGCCTTCTGCCTGAATCTTATCAGAGAACCTGTGAAATGTAAGTGCCGGAAGTCGGCTGCGGGTGTGATGCGCCATTGGCCTAAAACGATGAACACCATGTCCCATTGGCTCCGTTACTGTGCATAACGAAAATGAACTGACGACGATAACTCATTGAGGTAGTCAGGTAGTGGTACTCGCCTTCCCCAAGCTCTATCTTCTTCCGAACGAGGAGACTGCCGTGGGGCGGCTGTTCTTAGTTCTTACTTCGCTCGGAAAGAATCAAGGGCCATTTTCACTGAAACGCCCTATGGTTTGTGTATTTACCAAAGGCAACCTTTGCAAGACACCCTATGGCTTTTGCCTCTTTATTAATAAAAAATATCCAGCCCAAGCCTGAGCCTGAACCTGGCCTGAGCCCGAGCTCAGCCCTTACATAAAGCCCAAGCCCGAAGCCTAATTGGACATAAAAATTCAATTCCTAATTATAATATAATTAATAAATTAATATTATATTAATTTGATAATAATTTAATAAGATAGTGTATAATATATATTATATTATATATATATATATTATTATTTGTAATAAATTCTGGTCGGATTTGGCCCAAGTCAATTTTATTTGAGAAAGTCTGAGCCCGGCTTAAATAATAATCAAGCCCAATGTTTAAAGTTGAGCCTGAGCTAGAGCCCATAGACCTAAAATTTTGTCTAAACCTCAAAAAGAATGAACTAATCGGGCTACCTGATCCATGAATAAGTCTAGCAATAAGGTTTTTAACTCATCGTTATGGTCAAACTATTTGAACCGTCCTGTCCCATTTTTTGGCTCTAGTTTTTCCTAAGACCTGGAAATTGACAAAAAACCATTCAACTGTCCATTAACCTACTTGACCTGATTACTGAGTGGCAGGTTACAACACATAATGTATTCAAAACTTATGAAGGCCGTAACTTTTGTGCTTAATTGTTTGATTGGGTGATTTTTTTTTTATTTTGGACAATTTTTCAAGATTTATATGTTCTAAGGCGAAAAGGACATGAGATTAACTGCCTATGGAACGCACCCCACAGGCCATCTCATCTGTGCATTGGGAGTATCTATTTATGACAAGCACAGGAGATGTTCCCCGGTGCACGAAAGGGGATAGGCTGTGGGGTGCATTCTGTGGGGAGATTGGATCTGCTCTTCATGTATCGGGAACATCTCCCATACTTATATATTATTAATCATGTGAGATGTTTTCACTGCACCATAAAATGTGCCTGAAAAGGTCAATGTGAGATGCACTCTGTTAGGAGCAGATCCAGTCTCCTCTGTGGGCAGCCAATCCGAAGCCGGCCAAAAGCCTTGCCCCTTTTGGCCTCAAATCCAAAATTTTATCTTATTTATAAAAGAAATTAAAAACTGAAAGTATAAATTAAACATAAAATACCCCATTGACCCACAAGTGGGAGGCAAAAACACTTTACTAATCACACTTTTTCTTAGATGAAAGTAGGAAATGACATTTTTTACTCTAATGTCTATTCAATCAAATTAATCAAAATAAAATAAAAACAAAATATGATGCAGAGTATTTTCGGAATAAAAAAACCCTAGACTAGTGCCCTTTTACATTTTCTACTCATTTTAAAAGGTCGTACAGGATACAACCAGTTAGATTGAATCACAGGCCTAGGTCAAGCCAGATTTTACCCTCTATTAACAGAGAATGTCTAAGCCCATGCCCAAGCGCAATCCAATTGTCCAGTCTATTTTTAAACTTAAACCCATCCATAATATAAAGCCCAAAGGCCGATATAAGTTATGCAACACCTTAGTTCTATATTAGATCTAATTCTATATTTTTAAACTTTCTATCCAATCACATGTTTTGCATGCCAAAAATATTAATTTCCAAGATACAAATATACACCTAAGTTCAAAAGATGGGGAATGGGAAGGGAAAAATGGAAAAGGTTAGGGCTGGATGGTTGGTAGCTTAGTAAATTACTAAAATAGTACTACAGGTTATTACCTAATACCTAATTACCTGTTACTAATATATGTTTTCATTAATTATAATATGTTCGAGTTGGGTTTGAGCTCGACCCATGAACTGGCACCAATTTTCAAATAAATGGGCATTAGGGGTGAGTAAGAAAAATCGAAAAATCAAATCGACTGAAACTGAACTAAAGTTTTGGTTAATCTTATTGATCGGCCGAAGACACTACTTCGGTTTTAGTTAACTAAAATAGAAAACCGATGGTTAATTAAATAGACCGGTATACATATATTTATATATATTTTATGTATATTTATGTATATTATATATTTTATATTTTCTATCCATTATAAATTAATAAATATGTATTATATATATTTATAATATATTATTTATTATTTAATATACAATATTTTATATATATTTCTAGTGTTTTATTATATATTTATATATCTTTTATAATATACATTGTAAACAATAAAAACCGATGAATTGAACCGATGGTTAACCAAACCGGTTAACCAATCAGCTTCAGTTCGGTTTTAGTTAAAAACCGGTAACCCTGATTCGGTTTAAAAAATGAGCCCATGGTTCAGTTAACTGAACCGTGAGCACACCTAATGGCCATAGAACCAAACACCATCTCAAAAAGCCTGGCCCTAATCCAAAAATAATCAAGCCTAATACTTAAAACCCAAACCTAAGTTCATGGGCCTCCAAATATACTTAAGCCCAAGCCCACAAGAAAACACGTTAGGCTATCTGGCCCATGAATAGGTTTAGTGACCATAATCTAAAGGATAAAATACAAAAACCTCCCATGAAGTTTCTGACAATCATACAAACCTCCCCTATAATTTCATTTTAATAAATAACTCCCCTGAACTTTTGAGGAACTGGACAAAAACCTCACTTCCATCACCTTTTCATACGAAAAATGTTAGACTGATGCACTAATTTTTTTCAAATGCCCATTCTACCCTTTTATAATTTATTTTACATACAAAATTACTAAAATAACCTTATTTTAATTTGACAATAATCTACTTTGACAGTCATCTGCTAACATTTTTCTTGAGTTAAAACAAAGTTATTTCAGTAATTTTGTATGCAAAATGATTTAAAAAAGGATAGAATGGAAGGCTTTTGTACATAAAATAATTTATACAAGGTATAATGGTGCATCAATCTAATATTTTCCATTTGAGAAGGTAACGAATTGAATCAAGCAATATCCGAATTCGAATTTGATTAGAAAATCCGATATCTGAATTCGATTCGATATCCGACGGATATTGAAAATTAATATCCGAATTCGAATCCGATTAAATATTCAAATATTCAAATATTCGATTTGATTTGAATTCGATTAATTAATTATTTTATATAATTAACAAATATATAAAATAAATATTTTATTGATATAAAGTATATAAATATATAAATTATATTTATGTAACTTAATTATTATATATAAATTATATAAAATATTATATATTATATAAGAATTAAATAATCAATCGAATTCAGATATTTATCGAATCAAATCAGGTCATATCCGAATTCGAATCCGATTAACTATTCAGTAAAAATAGGATATCCGAATTCGACCGTTTAAATATTCGAATTATCCGAATTCGATTCGATTATATCAAATATCAAATTCGAAAATCGAATTTTCGAATACCGTTAACACCCATAAACGAAAATAAGGTTTTTGTCGAATTTCTCAAAAATTCTGCCAAGGCCCGCGTAAATAAAGCAATTACAAATTATATGGGGGTGTTAGTGATACGCAAGCCATATAGGTTAGGTTTTAGCAAATGACCCAAGTGTCACAGAATCGAGTGACAGACTGTCATGCATGTATGCATTATCTGTGGTAATCTTGCAACTCAGGTTGGATTGGGTTGGGATGCAGTAAACCCTACCCCAACTCTAAATAGTTGAACTTTGGGTGCAACTTGGGTCGGGTTAAGTTGAGAATTTAATTACTTTTCAACGGGTCTCAACCATTTTTAGGAATTACATAGTTCACGTTACAAGAGAATCAGGCCAGTTGGATCTGGCAAAGCCCAGCCCAAATTAAATCCAACATAGTTCAAGTCGGGTTCGGACTTATACAGGTGGGGTGAGATTGGCTGGGCTTGGATGAATTTGTCGGGGTTAAAAGCTTTCTCGTTCACATTTTAGCACCTCTACCTTTCATTTAGACTTTAAATGGGTTTTTTTAGCTGAAAACAAATATTTGTTTTGGTTCCGGTGCAAGTCATAGAAGGTGGGTCAGATTTGAGTTGGGTTTGATTGGGTAGGATTGGATCAGACCCGATCTGAGCTCCAGTTACCCAAGTCCAACATGAGTTATGGTTGAGCCCGAGCTTTCAGGCTGAGCCTAATTCATGCAAAAGTTCGGGTTGGGCTCAAGTTAGGCCAGCTGCATATAGCCTTACTCAAAGTCACCTCTAACCACCTAGCTTTTAAGAGGCGCTGTTTAAATTTTGATTTTTGATGGATACACACCAATTCAATCAAAATAGGACTCCCGATCTCATGCCCACAATAATTCTGCCCACGTTTAATCACAAGACATTACCTCATGCATAATAATATGTAGGAGGACGAGATGTTCTCTATGTGTGGCTGCGATAATATGTAGGTAAACGTGAATAGAATTATTGTGAGCAGGAGATCCAGACTCTCTCAATAGTAGGAAGGTTTAAGTCATCTAGTTCTAGTCTGAGATCAGATTGGCACCCCACATGCACATCTCAGCATGCATTGGGAACAACTCCCATACTTGAGATGTTCGCAATACACAGGTGGATGGTGTTGTGGGGCGCCAATCTGATTTCTTGTATATCAAATCCAAATTGATCTGCTAATGGAAATCAGAAATCTGCATTGGGCCTGTCCGTACTTCTAGTTTTTATTGGTATTGACATAGAAATACATGATTTTGTACTATGGATGTATAAAGCACCAGTTTTTGAAGCATTGATGAGTTTTGTTAGCATAATGCTCTTACTAGAAAGCACCAGTTGGCTTGATTGGTGAACCTGGGGATCATCAAATCCCACCTTCACCCTCTCAATCACCTAATCCAGGTGTTTGGTATCATTACTCTTTATACCTGAAATGTTTTGGTTTGATTAATATAAATTAACATACAATTGTTATTTGAGGCTATTTATAATTGAAATAGGCATACCTTGAAAATGCATGTGCGACAGGCCGTTTCTAGAAACATCAAATTGGTGTTTCTTGGGAGGGGTAAAGTCTAATCATTATAGTTGAAGTAATTCTCACATGTGATGTGAAAACTCATACCTTTTGTATTGATCAACCAAAATGTTTAAAGTAGAAATAGCAATTGATATGGTCGAAAGTTGAAGGAAACATTCAGATTATTTAGAGAGAAGTTAACTGCACTCTTAAAACCAGTACTCATTTCAAGCATGCAGCCATCTAAAAGAAACTTCAAATGATGTCCATACTAAATTTTCTTAATTCAAATAAAAGATTCACTGCAAAGACTTTCAATATAGGTCACCAATTACAAATTAAACCTGATCTAATTTTCTAAGTTAAAGGTCCATTTATTTCACAGGAATAGGGAATTGGAATGGTCCAACCATTTGGTTGGGTGGAATCGAAATCTCATTTCCATTCCTGGTGGGATGGCATTCCCCCATTTGAGGGCATGGCCATTCCCTCCCCCTCTCTTGGGAATGAGAATCCATTCCAATTAATTCTAATTCTGATTTCAATTTCTGTATAAACCAAACATGCGGAAGGAATAGACCATTCCAATTTTGATTCTGATTTTAACTATAAACCAAACAGACCCTAAATAAGAAACCCAAAATTAGATTAATCTCAAACAAAAGAATATGCATAGTTGCAATGGAAATTTAAAATTATTTTGCAATAAAGAGATAGTGGTTTCTTAAATTATTTTGCAATGGAAATTTAAAATTTTCAAGAAATTTGATAAAACCAAGATCACATTAGGAATGGAAATAGGGCGGTGCAAGCTGGTTTTTGCCTACCTCGTCCCCGACCCTAAATTCAAATGCCCTACTCCAAACCTTGGCAGGGCTAGAAATCCTATCTACATCCCATCCCCACGGGGAATGGGAATCCCCAAATTTACTCTACTCCGTCTCAATCATTCCTACTTGTATACTTATAAATTTATTTTTTTAAACTTACCTAGAATTATTTTATATTATGTAATATAATATAGTATAAAAATATATAATATTATAATATAATATAACATATATTAACAGTTATATATATATAATAGGGAAACTTTCTGAATAGTACCTTATACTTTGGGTCTAGTGCCACTTTGATCCCCAAACTTTAAAATGTGACCATTCGGTATCCAAACTTTCAAAACATGTCAATCCAGTACCCTCGTGTTTACAAACCATCAGTTTGTATCAAATGAAATATTTGTAACTTAAAAACTTTTAAAATATCAAAATTACCCTTAAAAATAAAATACTATTCATCATCTTCTTCTAAGAAGTTAAAACAGAGCCCAAACTGTCATAAACACCAAAGCCTACGTTCAACTTTTCTTTTAGGACGCTGGGAAGATCGGTTCTGAATACAATTGCATTGTGCATGACGGTGCAGAAGAGATTGATGCCAATGCCAAGGACGACGCCGATGCTTCTTATGTTTTTGTCAATGGAGCAGATTCTACTTCTGATGATCTCGTAGAACAGGATCTTGGATGAAGCAATGGAAACGGAGCCTATAGTCGAGGAAAAACCAGTTCCAGAATACGATGGTGGTTCTTCAAGCGGTGTGAAACTAGTCGAATTTGAAGAATTGAGTGTTCAAAAGGGAGATAAATCTTGTGTAAAGAGGACTTGCAATGTCGAGGAAATGCCTTCCAACCATAGTGATACCATGGAAAGCTTTCAATTGAGGAGAAACGTGAAATACTCAAATAGAGTTGGAATTGGAACAGCTTGGAAGCCATTAATAATTCGAACTTTGAACTCTGATCCTCCTGGCTGCCAAAACGTTGAAATTGAGGTGTTGAGCTCTTCAACAACAATGAAGAAGAGACCAGTAAAAGACATGGACGCCATGGAAGGCAAAGATGAAGAAGAGGTAGAAGTTGCAAACGGTACCTTCGACAGAAATACAGACCTCTGTCAGAGACTAATGGAACGATACGGTAAATCCGCCGCTCCTCTTCTACGGCCACCATGAGAGCCATGCTCCAAGACGAAGGTCTCTCCTTTACTCCACCTGCCTATTTCGCTGCAGTGATAACAGCTATTAACGAATGCTTCTGAGACTCTAGACTCCGATGCTATTGGTGCTCTATCTTCGCTACTCTCTATTTTGATTCCTCTTGTTCCGTTGGAATCGGTGCCCCAGTCGAAGGTGAGTGAGGCCGTGATAGTACTTGTTAAGCTACTAAATAGACCGCAAGAAACTGTATTGACGGAAACCGTGCGGTATCTGATAAAATCATTGAGGTTTCTGTGAACTGGAGGACTAGGATGCAGTGAAGTTGCCTTTTGAGACAATTCTTAAGTTCTCCGTTGATAAGCGCCCGATTGCCCGAAGGTATGGAATCATGTGCTTTGGTTCATCAATTTTTTCTGAATTCATATACCAGCAAAATTAATTAGTGGAAAATTGGAATTGGCTGTAATGCATTGGACGAAATCCCGAAATGTTGGCGTAAAGTTCTATTAGTTTTATTCAGTAAATCCAATCAGGAAACTCTGATCTCTATTACAGAGACTGTTGAGTTGAAATTGCAACATCTTGACAGTGAGGAGAAGGTAGAGAAGCAAAATGAATTAGTATCTTCTGTGGAAGTAGAAGAAAGTCCAAAATCTCAAATTATGGTTAGGGAAGCTGTTGAACATGAATTACAACAGCCCGGTAACATGAAACAATTAACTACAAAGTAGCAATCATCAATCAGGAAACTGTGACCTCTATTACAGAGACTGTTGGGTTTGAATTGCAACAACTTAATAGTGGCAAGGAGGCTGCAGAGCAAAATAAGTTTGAGGAGGGTGTGGAGCAGAGTAAGTTATTAGAGTCTTCTGTTGAGAAAAAAAAATCAGGTAAAACAGCTCGAAGAGGAGAAGCTTGAGAGTCACCATCATGGGGAAGAGACTGAGGAGAAAACTAAACCTGAGTCAGTTAAAGAAGTAAAGAAAATATGAAGATGGATGGTTGATAATGAAAATTAGATAATACCTAAAAGGCATTTGTATCCACTTAAACGCTAATTAGTGGCAGGTACTGGATTGGTACGTTTTGAAAGTTCGGTTACTGAATTGTCTCGTTTTAAAGTTCTGGGACCAAATTGGCACTAGGCTCAAAGTATAGGTACTAATTGAGAATTTTCCCTATATAATATAATATTATGGTATGTTATATACTATAGTCAGGGCAGGTTTGGGGCCGGGGTCAAGGTGGGGAGGACAAATACCAACCCCGCACCGTCCTCAATTCCTAGAGTTTTGGGTTTCCCCAAACCCCGGTCAATGATAAAAAACCCCGCCCGACTGGGGTGGGGCCTTAAGGGAATGGGTCAAATTACCATCTCTAGATCACGTCCATGGTAATACATAAAACCCTAATTAAAATAAATAAAAAATTGTATACCTCCATTTAGATCGATTTCCAATAAAGGTGTGCAAATAATTGCTTTGGTTCCCTTTTCGCAACCACACAATTGTTTGGCTTTGAAGATTCTCCACACAAAGAAATAATTGATCAAAGCTCCTAAACCTTTCATAGAGTCTGATCCAAGAGAGGAAGAGGGAGAGTAAGGGGTGGCTCCAAAAATGTGCTAGCAATCTATATGTTTCTAGGGTTTAGAATTGCAGCATTAAAAGCTTTTATCTTAAACCCTAAGGGCGCCCCATGCATTCCTTATATAGAGTTCTGTTCTATTTTCAATTAGGAAACTTATCTCATAAGGTTTGGATAATTGCAATTAGGATCATATTCCACGTCTCCAACGAGTTTGGCTTCCGTTAGGGCAACACCCATTTGAGCAGCCTTTAGAACCTTGCATTGGGAATATCTCCCCACTCATGTGCTTTATTTCACGGGGAGATATTCCTGATGCAAGGTTACAAGAGGCTGTTGGGATGGTGTGAGCATGGGCTTGTCCTAACTGAAGTCAATCTTGTCTCTAACCCTGATTTTGAAATAAATCTCCATCTCAGGTTCCCTATGGAGACCCAAATCTCTGAAATTTTTTAATTAATAGTATTTTTGAAAAATAAATTTACTTAAAATAAATAAAAAAATTTAAAATATATATATATAATCGGGGTCAGGGTGGGACAGGAACCTCATTCCTCATGCCCGACCCCATTAGGTCAGGGAAGTCAAGTACCCGTGGAGGATGGGGAAAATGGCCATTCCTGATTGCAATTCCCTCCACTAAGACTCCTAGATCTTAGTGATCAGACTCATACTTTGTTTACATTTTGCTCCTTAATGTGTGTGACCTCTTATGTTCAACACTATTCTACAGCGACACATGATATTAAACTGTTCATTATCCCAAATGGAACTCCTCTTTCGATTAAGTTAAATTAAAACTCTTTTAATTCTCTCTTAAATGTGAACAATTGACCTTTATTCACAAGAGTTTCACATGTCATTAGTGACACTTATCAGTATGTCATGACTAGACTTGTTCAAGGGTTGGGCCAGGCCAGGTTTGGTTTGAACTTTATCTCTTTATAAATAGAAAATGACCAAGCCTAAGCCCAAACCCAACTAACCATTGAGCCTAAATCTTAAACTCGAGTTTGGCCCTATATAAAGCCCAATCAAGGTAGATGTTTAATATTATATTAATAGTATATCATTAATAATACATTATATTATATAATGTTCTATATATTATATTATATAATACTTTTTTCACAACTAATTTTATTATTATATAATATATATCTTTTTTTTATTATATATAATACTATGAAGCTTACCTTATTTGGGAAAGCTCAAGTCCAATCTGAAAAAATAGTCAGGCCCAATTTTTAGAGCCTGAACCTACGGGCTTAAAACTTTGTTCAAGTCCGATTTAGAATGGGTCAGGCCGAACCAGCCCATTGGGCTACCCAACCCATGAACTAGTCTAGTCATGACTACCTTAATAATTTGAATTTGGCATATTAAACCTTTCCATGTATAGTGTAATAGGATCTTTCTATTATACAATATCTCGAAAGAGTAAAGGGTCATGGTAAATATGTCAAACCCTATTGGCTCAATTATATGCCCTATTGAATTAATGACGACTCATATAATAACACTTGGAACTCTTTTGCCTTGCCAAAGACTTACTAAGTCACATCAATCTTAGTTGCATAGGACATTCTCTCTCCTCAAGGAGAATTACAAATTCCATTTTGTACATTTACATACTTCAATGTACAAGTCACCATATATAGACAACATGTGTATGCTTATATCACCTCATTAGGGTACAAGTATTTACTCTTGCATAAGGTAGCCATGATGTCTTAAGTCTAAGGATCATCCACACAATTGTAGTGATAAAATCGGTTATTGACAAAAGATTGCATGTAATTATTCTATTAATGAGTCAAGTTTAGTGAACTTGTTCACTAGGGCTGTTCGCGGGTCAGGTTGGATCGGTTTATTGATGTTTTTTCAACTGACCCGACCTGGTCGGGTTACCTGGAATTGAAACCATAACCGACCCTGTGTTGAGCAAAACCGACCTAACCGGTTTGAGTCGGTTTCAGCTCTACTTAGTGGTGACTCAGTTGCTGTTCAAGTGTTCATTTATGACTCTACATTCCCAAAGGAAACCAGCATTTCTTTAATGTTTTGTGGCCCATCCATGGATCCAGTTGTGGAGGGAGCAGAGTTTAAGGGGTTAAGGGGGGCAGACCAAGTTAGAAGTTATCAAGAAAATAGAAAGTCAAATTGTATTAGAGAAAGAAGACTAAAATTTGTATATTTCAAGAAACCTTCTAATCTAAGTAAAAAATGACACATAATTCTAATTGTAATTGATTGCCTATTTGGTGTAAAAGACCTTAGAAACTAGGACCCTTTGATTATTTTCTTTAAACTTTTCCAAAAGATGCAAGAAGTTATCATCTCAAGGAGGAAAGGTGTAGGGAGTAGAACTAGGGATTCCTTGTCTTACAATACTTGCCATTAATGTCATTCCTAACTAGAAGACTAAAAATTAAGTTAGGTTGTAACTAGGATAGAGACAACTTAATTAACTAGGATAGAGACATTAACTTGCCATTAATGTCATTATTAACTACAAACTAAATACTAAGTCGGTTCGGGTCGGATCGGTTTTGGTTTTTACACATGAAAACTGAAACCAAACCGAATCATTGGTTTATGATTTTTTATAACCCAAAACCAATCAGTGCTAAAGAAAACCCGACCGACTCAGGTTGGATCGATCTGTGTTGGTCGATTTGGGTCTTATTATGAACAACCTTATTGTTCACATATTTGCTTCAATGTTTCCATACAAGTAATTTGAAATTCATCACCCCATAAAAGCAAACATAATATGTATCAATCTATCTAGATTATCAAAGCCGTATTGATAATTTTTCCACTAAGAACTATTTAAAAATCTTGTACCAAAATAAATATATTTATTAATACTAAATGTAAATAGTACATTTAGTATTAATACCACTAAGAACTATTCATGTAAATTATAAGAAAAAGATATGAATGTAAAATGTCCATTTATTAATACTAAATGTAAATAGTACAAAGAGTGCCCCTCCTAATGGTATTACATTATTGGGTTTAAGACACATGACTAACATATGTGTCCTATTATAGGTCAGTACTAGTAAGTCAGGTATCCGATTTGAAGAACTTACCCTACATCGGGCTCGGGATTTCGGGCTTAATGGCCCATTCAAACTTTAACAAATTTCTAATCCTACCCGACCCAAGTTGCACCCTAGCCATTACCTAATGTTGGTCCCAATTATGTGGGGTCTTAAGAGAGGTAGATTGGACACGGTCCTAACATTGGCAGTTTTCATATAACGTATAATATTAAATTATTATTTATTATATTATATCATTTATAAGACCAGAAGCCCCACCTAGACCGGTGTAGGGCCAGGCTCGGAGTGTAGCTGTGTAGGCAGGGCCAGGCCTGGACCCAAGCTAAAATTGGCCCTGGCTCATTGTCGACTCGGGTTACGGGGTAGGGGTGTCAATTGGATTAGATTTTGTCTAATCTGGTCCAGTTCAATATGAATCTATTATAAATGGATTATGTTCCATCCAGTCCAATAAATATTTTGGATGGGTCTAATTTAATATATAGATCATGTAATCTGTTCAAATTTGTTTTAATTTAGATTGATTCTAACCCAAACCTGGTCCATTGACCCCTATATTCTTATATATCTTCTACCAATGGACCATATATTGGCTCAATCCAACCCAGTTCAAATAAATTTATTATAGATGGACCAGGTCCAATCCAACCCAATAAACACTTTAGACCATTAAGTCAAGACTGGTCCAATTCAATATGCCTTATTGGTCCGTCCAACCCGACTAAATTGATTTTGGTTTGGACGGGGTCCAATCCAAAACCGATACCCTTTACGGGACCACTGGAAGGTGCCATTAACGTAATGCTTGGCTTGATCTGACTTAATCAAAATATTGTAGATTAGAATAGAAATACATGATGGATCCCCCGGCCCCATTGAAGGGGCACCACTTCTCCCCATTATTCTGCTACTCGTCTTCTTCATACGCTCACAAGTGGTCATCCCTTTCTTTTCTTCACATTGAAAAACAACAATCATGCGCATGCCCTTAGTACAACCTTGTATCACGGGGCTTTGGTAAACCACCTACATTTCACTGTTTCAGACTCTCTCTCTTTCTCTCTCTCTCTCTCTCGTGGCCAACAAAATCAATTGCAGGAAATCATGGCTTCAGGTAAATAAAGAAAAAGTTGCATCACATGGTCCAGCTCACGGCGTAACTCATGCCGAAATGAATTACATCTAGTCAACTTAGGAGACGTATAAGTGGTGAGGCCCTTTGGCCCTTGGTTTGGGT
Source organism: Nelumbo nucifera (assembly GCF_000365185.1). The sequence goes on along the minus strand of NW_010729143.1, from coordinate 1,959,866 downwards.
TATGGGACAGGACAGTCTCACACAATATTACTCAACCAATCTCCCTCTTAGTTTCTTCTAACAACTTGTCTGTAACTTCAATGGGTGAAATTACACCCAACACTTGGTTTCTCTTCTTCGTATTCATCTTCTCTCTGAGATTCTTCAATGGAGAATGCTCTCAGTCCAGCCTAGGGAAGGACTCATGGTTGGAAGAAAAAGACCATGAAGTAAACATGGTTCAAGGTCAGCCGACCTCCATGAACAGCTGTGATATGACTGAGGGGAAATGGGTTTATGATCAATCGTACCCTCTTTATGATACAACATGTCCTTATCTTAGTATTCCGGTGAGCTGCCGGAGAAATGGTCGGCCGGATTCTGACTATGAGAAGTGGAAGTGGAAGCCTCATGGATGTTCAATTCCCAGGTAAATGAAAGATAATTCTCTTGAGGAGCCCAGAATTTTGGCATTCTGAAGCTTTTTGGTGATTGGAAGATTGGAAAATAATTAAGCATGTATTTTACCATCTTAATTAAGGATTTTAAATTCTCTGCAGAACTGATATAAATTGAAAATGGGTGCTTCTGTTTCTGTTTGTTGTGTATTACTTCTTGCAGCCTCTGAGAAATATGAAGTTATTAAATAGAAATTGTTACCATGATTCAGGTTTGATGCATTGGATTTTCTTGCAAGGATGAGAAGGAAAAGGATAATGCTGGTAGGAGATTCCATAATGAGGAATCAATGGGAGTCTCTTGTGTGCCTTGTGGAAGCAGTTATTCCTACTGAGCTGAAGACAGTTACCTATAATGGTCCATCTATGGCCTTCCATGCCTTGGTAGGATGTTTGTGCAGAGATGGTCTCCTGTAGTTTCAGTTTTTCCCTGTACAGATTGATTCTCACTATCTATCCAGTAGTAACATGCTCATACTTGCAGGATTTTGAGATGTCAATTGAGTTTTCTTGGGCTCCATATCTGGTTGAAATGAAGGAAGGACCCCAAAACAAAAGAATTCTGCACTTGGATTTGATTGAAGAGAATGCAAAATTCTGGAGAGGAGTTGATATTCTTGTGTTTGATTCAGCTCACTGGTGGACACACTCTGGGAAATGGAGCTCGTAAGAGGATCCTGCAACAATCACTCTCTTTTTCCCTTATTAAATTCTGTTCTTGTCAAAACTTGCTGCACCTGGATGCTTCATATTACTTTGATTTGTAGGTGGACATGATTGTTGGGGCATATTATTAGCATAGATTGAATAATTGGCAGCCTGGCTATTTGCATCATCAAACTGTGGGTTGTTGCAGGGTGGACTTTTACATGGAGGGAAACAGTATGATCACAAGCTTGAACCCAATGGTTGCCTATGAGAAGGGTCTAACTACATGGGCTAGATGGGTAGACTTAAACCTAGACCCCAAGCGAACCCGAGTCATTTTTCGGAGCATCTCGCCTAGGCATAACAGGTAAGATGCCTCCACTGATTCACTGCTCATACTTGAACAAACATCAGTTGGTTTTTTAACTGGAGGAACACTTGGGTGCCTTGCAGAGAAAATGGCTGGAAATGCTACAATCAGAGGGAGCCATTGAGGAACTTCAATCACCAACCTCATGTTCCTGAACAATTGCCAATTCTAGAAGCAGTACTAGAGAGAATGAGCTTCCCAGTCTACTTGCATGATATCACAAGAATGTCTGCATTTCGAAGAGACGCCCATCCATCAGTATACTCCAGGGCTTTGGATGAGCAGCAGAGGCAGCACCCAACAGACTACACCTCTGACTGTAGCCACTGGTGCCTTCCTGGGGTACCTGATATATGGAATGAGATGCTGAACGTATTAATCTAATCTTGTACAAAGAAAGTAAAACATAGCTAGGGTGGTTAGAAGAATAACTTGTTCTGCCAAATTAGGGTCTGTCTGTTGTTCATGCCAACTAGATGGAAGTACGGCTAATTAGATCAACTGATCAAAATAGGTGTTTATCAGTGTCTTGAGTTTTGTACTATGAGACTTCCTTAAAGAGCTCTCTGTAATGATGTTCTAAGATGTGATATGAGTATGATGGCAATAGTGCTTTCTTATCTGTTGACCATATATAGAATTCAATTAAATTCTTTGATGCTGTCTGCTATCTTGGACTAGGTACAATTGAGATCCATCAATATTCATGTTAATTAATATTTAGATAGAAATGAAATTTTATCCATTGGATTAGAATATTGCACACCATTAGTAAACTAAACTAAACTTTAAATTATGAGAATATTATATGTTGTTAATAAAATAAACTATAAGTGACTTTAATATCATATGTAATGAATAAGATGACTTAATACTAACTTTTATGATACTTGAAACTATGACTACTTATTTAGCAATAAAATATTCAAACCAACTTTAGTAATTGATGCATATTAAGTTTTAAGGTAAATATTATCGGATTTAGATTGGAGCAGATCATATTGGGATTGCCTTAACCAGAGTGGGTCTTGGTGATCAGCCAATCCATTCGGATCAGTTGTATACTTAATTAGGTTGTCTCTTAACCTGTCAAAGGGTCATTCATGGGTCAGTAACTTGAACCATTTGCCGGAAGACTCATCCAAGTTTCAGGTATATTAAGGCTACCAGTGAGACATTCAGTCCAAAATTTAGCAAATTTTTACCTCATTTTGTCCCTCATTTCATTGTATTTGTAACTAAGCACATGGCATAGCCAAGTTATCCATTGAATTGCACCCTTCTTCAAACTGAAGATACACTGTTCAGATAGAAACAAAACGCCCATGCATGGATCTCTTGAGAAATCCTCCATGCTTGTAGGGCAAAGTGAGAATAGGGGTGAGGCCAGCAGCGCATGGGACAGGTTTTGACAAGGGTACATGAGGGCCATAGGGCCAGCCAGGGCTTGGCCTGTGGCCAACCAGAACCTTCATAACTATTTTATATAAGTTTAATGAAAGCCCTTAGAGATGGGGATTTCTCCTTCACACAATTGGGTAGGCCTCCCTCCCAAAAAGAGGACTAAATAATGTGGGCCACATATAGATATAAAAACATGTTGTGTCCTAATTCAAATTTAAGTAATATATATTATCATGTTTCCATAATTTGACAATGGATATGACAGAGAATAGAATAAAATGAAGTAACGGGGTTCATGTAGCCGACCCCATATAGTTGAGACAAGGCTTAAATGATGATGATGATTCAAATAACAGGGGGTTCATGGGGTGAGGACTGAGAGTAGGTCACAAGTGAGATTCATTGACCTCACCAACCAGCCCTTTTTTTTGTGCAGGCAAGATTCCATCCCAAGCCTCCATTACAACCAGCAGGATACCTTATGAACCAGCCTTGCACGGATACGCAAGTTTGATCTCCTACCTCTTCTTTTAGGCCTAGTTCATTTTTCAGGAAGTCATTTACCTGGGTAAATGCACTTATCTAGGCAATGTTTCCTGGGAAACACTTACTCCGGTAAGTACACTTATTAATGTTCTTTTGTTTATGAAGTACAGTTAAATAATAATAATTTTATCCATTAAAATGTCATTACTGAAGGGGTAATGTTGTCTCATCAGGCATTAGCAAATTTCCCCATAAATGAGAAAGTTATTTAGTAAATGGGTAGAGGTTAATATTTATCTAAGTAACTGAACAGCTCGGAAATCGTTCTTTTCCATAGGACCCATTAATACCAAAACATGAATACAAGTGAATTGATCAACTCTTCTGTTGACCAACTTACCCATCCCTATTTATTAAAAAACGAACTCGGCCTTAGAAGGATTCTAAGTGACCATGCATCCAAACTACTGGATCATTAGCAATGTCTAGAATATTCAATTACTACCAAGCCAATAGCCTTATATAATCAACTATCGTAAATTAAATATAGAAATTATTAAGTATCCCTTGGCAAGTCTTTTTAGGAAGATCTTATGACAGTCTGGATGGCCAAAAAATGTATTTAGTATTTAGGGTAATCGATTTTTTAAAGATCAACTGTTTGTTAGTATTCTAATCTACCGTAGACTACCGAACTGTTATACAAAAGATTTTAGGCACGGAAGGATGGCCTGATTTTTTTGTCGTTTCGGATTCTGTGAACTTTTTAGGATGCAGTTTTTTCCGGCTTCCCAATATTCGTTGTCAAATGAAAAAAGACTGTTTTCCGGTCTAACAGTCTTTGAAAAATTAAAAAAAAAACTTTAAAAATACCAAACAGGCCCTAAAAAAAGCCATTACTCAATGTTGAACGTTGGTCCAGCTATCTAAGGTTTTGAGTCTCTCATACTCAAATCCACCATGCAGCGTGTGGACCCTAAATAAATGCACTCAGTCATCATAGTGCCATTTATAATGATGAAAATGCCCCTCAGTGAAAGACAAATTTTTTCCTTTCTTTCCTTTATCCTTCTCTTATGTTTTTTTATACTGAATCTCCCCAATTCTCAAACCGAAAGACACCCTAATTCCCTAAAATGACAAAGCAGGGTGACCAGAAGCATCTAATGTGAATGTGATGCTGATCATGAGCCATATGGTTGATCCTCCATTTCACCATCCGAACGCTATTACTTTTCTCAAATTTGACTACAATCATGTAATCCGATGGTCATGACGTGGACATTGAATGATAATAATGATCCATGATTAAAGCTGAAATGATGCATATCTTGTATTTACTTGTCCATTTTCTCTCTTAATATTGGTTTTCGGTATTACATGGTCCACATTTAGGCCCATTGAACACGCCTAAGATTTCCTGTGCTTCTCTATTTGGAGGGACGATCATCTCAATCTCAACTACTGGGTCATTGACGTAATATTTATCTCCACCTTTTTTAATAAATTTTCTTTTAGTTTCTCCCTATCTCACCCCATATTTTCTCTCTCCTCTCCTCTCTTATCATTTAACAAGGCTACAAGTTGCCTAATTTGAAGATTTCAACTATATCATGTTTGGGTTAAGTTTTGGATTCATGAACAGATCCTTAAAAAAGGATTTGAATTAGGAATGAGGCCATCCATAGAAACTTTAGAATAGATTCAATATGATAAAATGAGATAAAGTAGACTAAGATTGTTTGATCATATGCATAGAAGACCATCAACAACACTGATTAAAAAATACAAGTTGAAGGGACTAGCAAGGATAGTGGTAGACCAAAAAAGACATGGGCAATTGTAAGAAATGATTTAAACACTATTAATCTAGGTTTGACTATGATGACAGTAAAATGTGATATTAGAAAAACTTACAACAAATCAACTGGCATCATAAGAGTATAACTAATCAGATGGATTTTCATCAAAATTCACAGGGGGTTGTGATCGGTAAAAGCCTTTCTGGTAATATATCTCTTCAGCATCATAGAGTTTCCCATTAATTTAATAGTAGATATTGCCTTTAAAGCTTAAATAGAACAGTGGTGAAATAGGATTCATGTAGCCGACCCCATATAGTTGGGATAAGACATGAATGATGATGAAGATGATGACGATGATGATATGCATATATAAAATGAAATTCAATTAATTCAACTTTTTTGTTTAATCAAATTTTCAAATCCAAAAACCAAAACCAAACTGAAATAACTAAATTTCAACCCCAAAACTGAATCAACCCAATTGATATCCCCTAAATTTCCAGCTTAATTTTAACCGAATAATGTTCACTCTTACTATTAGCTAGTTACATCTGAAACCCAAGTGATACGTGATTAATATAATGAGACAACGAAGAAATAGCTGGCACAATGAAGTATGAAGAATAAATAGTTGGATATAGGGGTGCAAATGGATCAGATCATGATCCGAACCTATTTGGTTGAATTCGGATCACCCATGGTTGGATCTTTGGATCGGATCATAGGATTCGATTTGAAATTGGATCGGATTCGGATCACTCCCTATCCGATCTGAGAAGATTTGATCCGATGTGTTAGATATTTATAAATATATATAATACATATATATATGTTATTTATTTATTTATAAATATATTATTTTTATAATTTTTTTATATTATTTATTTTATTTTTATAAAAAATGCATATATATGATGAAAATAATTAAAAAGTACTTATATTTTTTGTTTTTTCTTTATTTAAATTAGTATATTTTATTTTTTTCTTTTAATAATTTATTAATTTAAAAAAAAAACAAGTCGGATCAAATCAGATCCAAAGATCCAATAGGATTCGAATTCAAATCGAGTCCTATCAAATTTAATCGAATCCAACATGAACAGTATCGGATTGGATTTAAATATACCCTAATTCAAATCCAATCCGATCCATTTGCATCCGAAGGGCAAATTATACAAAATAGTAGGCAGTCAAAATGTGAACACCCTTTAGATGATGTCAAATAAAGCATGCCGGGACAATCTGGCAATTTTAGCATCATCCATTCCCTGTAGCTTATCTTTTCTTTTTTCTTCGGGTCCACATTCCATGCACCTTATCACTCTAACTTGGATGATAGCTCCATATTTCTTCACTTCTGCTTCCATAGTTTTGGTGGATGCTTAGCACCGATGCATGAGTTTTCCATTTAATCAGCTTACATCAAGAAAAAAAAATGAAAATGTTAATGAAAAACGTTACTGCAATGAGTAGTGTTAAGATTCATGAGAGGGAGAGGTTCTTGAATCATCAAAATGACGCTACTTGAATAATCTTGGTGATCTTGAATCACCAAAGTGATTTGTCTTATTGAAATTAAAAGAAAAAAAAGTGACTTTTCTGAGATGCTATATGCTTGTCAAACCAGGTTTTCTACTCACAAAATATCTCCTGTACTTGATGTGGTCATTAATGTGAAGATGTTCCTCATATACAATTGTAGTGAGGAGTAAATCTAATTTCACGATTGTCATAATGAAATTATTATAAAAATAGCAATTAAAGCACTTTAAACCAATGTTTTTGAGCTGTTGTTGACCAAGGCGGTTGGACCGTTTGGTTTAGGAACTGTTCAAGCAATCAATTTTGTTTTATCTCAAACCCGTTTTTTGGCCAAAAACCGTTGAATTGATCAATGACCTGCTGACCTGGGCAGTCAAACTGTTGACCCATTCAATGGTTTTTGGCTGTTTTTTATTTTAATAATTTTTTGTTGAAACGGGCCGCCATTCGAATTGTGCGGTCAAATTGTCGACCTAGAAACCAGTGGCCAAAATGGTTCTGACTCCGGGTCAGTTTTTAAAACCTTACTAGCACCCAATCAACAAGCATCTCCACCAAATAGATTTTCATGGAATCCATCGCTTTAGCTGTTCAGCGGGCTGTAAAACCAATGATAATATTCCACCACAGTAATAAATTGATGGATCCCAATAATAAATTCTTGGTGAAGCAAAACACCTATGGAACACATTCTTGCCCAATACCATGGTAGTTGTCTTAGTGTAGTAGGTCACTACCAAGCTGGATAAAGTAATAATGCCACCTGCTTTGATAATTTTACCTGCTGGGTCTCAGGAGAATTAAGGGTTCATTTGTTTCATAGTCAGGAATGAGAATTGAAATCCCTCAAAACCAAAATTAGAATGGTCTATTCTCATAATCTGTTTGATTCATACAGGAACCAGGGGAGGGAATTGCCATTCCCTCAAATAAGTGATTACCATTCCACCAGAAATGGGAGTGGAACTTTGATTCCACCCAACCACTCAGATTCTGATTCCAGACCCCTAATTACGCAAATCAAACGGGCCCTAAGTGTTTTAATTTACACAGCAACCAGGCCCAGGCCATACGGCAGGGTCCGTTCAAATTTTAGCAAATTCTGAACACAAGCTGTTTTGTAAAATCCAATTCAAAGCAAGTTATTTTTTAGGGGTGCAAGTGCGGCTGGATGGACTGGGTTCAAGGTCAATCTAGGCCCAGCTAAGGCTCAAGCCTGGATGGGGCCCAATATCAAGCCTGATCTTTTCAATCTAGGCCCAGCCCAAACTGAAAATTGTCATACTCGGATTGGGCTCAGGTTGGTAAATTGGGCTCAAGTGGTCCTGATAAGCCCAATGTACACAGGGGTTCAGCTTGAGCTCAGCTTGAAAAATAAAAAATAAAGCCTAAGATGTTGAGTCTAGGCCCAGCCCAAAGATAAAAAATCCAAGCCTAGCCCATACAAAAAATGCAGACTGGATCGATTTATACTCAGATTGGACTCACCCAAATTGCACCCCTAATTTCTCCTACTTTTAACATGCAATTCAGATAACCTCTTTCTAATGATAAGTTGAAATTCATCGCATCACTTTTGGACGTGGCAAAAGTGTAGTTTCTCTAGAGAAAGAACCCACCCAAGGTGATACGGTCTATATATATACCAAATAGGCGGAACATTTGGAACTTTCACATAAAAAGAGATCTCTCCACTTATTGGCATATGAATTGTTTAGTAGACAATTTCACTTTTTTTAGTAAATAATTTGAAGTTTAGGCCTTAATTATTTGCAGTGCAACTTCACTCTGCACTGGTTGCAAAAATATTGCAGTGTAAATGAGTCAAGTGCAAATTCTAGTTCCTTTTATTTTAGGTTTTATTTTGTCTTATAATGCAGATGGGATAAAATAAAACATACAGGAAAACAAAGTAAAACCCAAGTTAAAAGTAAGCCAGAACTTAATCTTATGCATTTGTACCAGTACAAGTGAACTGAAATTATGGCTCAGTTTGGAAGAAGTACAAATGCAGATATATACAATACAAATGCATATAAGATAATACAAATTTAAAAGTTTTGCATTCTATATATTTGTATTTGTACTCCTTCCAAATGAGTCACTGTAAATGGAGACTTGTAGGACTGATCATGGTCCAAGCCAGCCTTACCACCTGTGATAAAGGCTATAGGGACCCAGCTTGGCCAAACAAAAGCCCAAGCCTCAGCCGCACTAGGCCTATGAAATAACATATATAAATATTAAATATATAAAATGTAAAATATAATATGAAATGACATATAAACTGAGGAATGGCTCACTTGGTATGTTAGCCGGTTTGTTCCAGTAGACACTGGGATTTGAATCCAGCTACCACCAAAATTTGGGAAGGGGATTATCTGTGATGATGTGCCACTCAAATATAACAGCACTGCCCCGCCTACCTAGGGGTGTCAATTATACTCGATTTGGTCGAATCCGATTCAGTCAATGTGAGTTCATTACAAATGGATCAGGTCCAATCCAATCTAATCAATATTTTGGATCAGTCTAATTCAGTGTCTGGACTCTGAACTGTTCAATCTGTTCAAATTTGTTTTGATTTAGATTACTCTAAGTTCTAACCTAAATCTGGTCAATTGACACACATATATTCTTATCTTATATCAATGGACCATATATTGGCTCAATCCAACCCAATCCAATATAAATTTATTATGGACGGAACAGGTCCAGTCCAATCCAATAAATACTTTAGACCATTAAGTCCGGACTGGTCCAATTCAAGAGGTCTTGTTGGTCCATTCAATCCATCCAAATTGATTTTGGTTTGGATGGAGTCCAATCCAAAACTGGTTCGTTGACACCCCTACGTCACCCTATTTATGGTATGGAGTAGGTCCAAATTGGGTCTGGTCAAATTGGTTTGAGATTGGATTAAAACAATCCTGTAACAAAACCAATGTTTTAGCATCCCTAGTTAGGGAGTGCAATTTGGGGCGGGCTCAAGTTAGGCTTTTGTCAAATTTTGAATGGGCCTGGCCCAAGAGACCAAGCCCGAAGTAATATAAAATGCTAACTCGGCTCAGTTGCACCCCTATCCCTAGTTAAAACCAAATGCTATGGCATTGATCAGAGCTCCTTAGGTCAGTTTGACATTGTAGAAGGTGGTCTGTAAATGATACTTTATCCTCTATTGCTAGATATTTTTGGAAGGCAAAAGCTTGGGTCAGGGGACACGGGATATTTGATTTGTTTGCACCCCCATTACTTGTTGATGTTGTTTGATCCAAAGTGTTTCGAACCGAGGACACAATCAAATGATCTTGCCAATTGGACAAGGCCAAGGTGAAAGGATGAAACTACACACTAAGATCTACAACCAGGAGAATTGTTAGAGGCCCGAGGAGTTATTCCCCAGATAGGTACTCTGATGCTCAAGTCAGTTTGGTAGAGAAAGAGGTGGCCGAGCCGAGTAGGTTGAAATAACGTTGGTCCGAGCCGAAGAGATAGTGTTGAGAGATATTCAAAGAATGTTCTTCGAAAAGTCCTTTACCTCGAGTGGGGAATACCTATTTATATTTGAATGTCCATGTCCCAGATGGATAGGGCTTCTGGGGTTGTTGGGATGAGGTCGTCCGCCAAGGTTTTCGGGAGGTTTCCTCTTCCCTGACAAAGTCCGCTTCCTTGTCCGTACAGGACACTCCTTCTTAGTCGTGCTCTTCTGTTACACGTGATGTCGACATAATTAAAGAGAAAGGACGGCCACGGAAGTTGCCACATGGCATCTTTAACCATTTAAACCATCACCCGAACACTTGTCATTTTTCATGATAATAAACCATCTAAGGGTCCCACCTTGGAATATTATTTTTTAAAATTAACTAGATCAATAATAACCTTAAAATGATAAACTCTTATAATTTTTTGTGCAAGATTTGAATGGCGGTCCAAAGTTCTATTTCAGCTCTTTAAATTGATCTGAAAATGTTGCAATGTGTAAGGACAGGATCATGTTGGTTTGGGGTGTAAGACATCTCTTTGGCGGGACCTAACCAATTTTCCTGATCATCTTTTGACTATCTATCATGTCCTAACCTATAATGCAACAAGTGGTCCTGTGTCCCATAACTCAAGTCACTTTTCTGAAATATGCTTTTAGATCTTGAAAACACAGCTAACCGATTCGGGTTTTTGATCTTTCTCAGCTAGATTTGTAATGGAAATTATGGAATCAACCCCAAATCAACCAGGGAATAATAGAGTCGATTCAAGGAATTAGTTTACAATTTAGAGTTTCATAAATTATACATCATCTTCTTCCTCTAAGCTTTTCCAATCCAATTTCATTTTATTTAGTGTCATATTCATTGTTGAATTATGAAAAGTTAAATCCTTTTACATTACTTCAATCTATATCTTTTTTGATTTGTTGTTGATGGTTTTTAGAGTTTTGATAAATTATATATAAAAATATGTATTTTGTTTACAAGTTTTATTTTCTCATAATTGTCACTTGACCTAAATAAGGAAACTTTTGGGTAAATTTTGTATTGAAAAATTATATTTGTAAGGCTCAGTTTGGAAGGAGCATAAATACAAATATGTAGAGGGCAAAACCTTATATTTTGTATTACTTTGTATGTATTTATATTGTACATATTTATATTTTTATTCTTTCCAAACTGAACTTAAATGGAAAAACTTGCTGTGGAAATCACTAATACAAGTTAAAGTACTTAAGTCTAATGAACATTAGAAAATTAAAAACATGGCTAACCACTGCCCCTACATGATGAATGCTTCAGATCTATCATATATTCATATCAACCCTCCATGTGATTGAAATAGGAGTCAGAACGCAAATTAAGACCCGAATTATAATTAATGAAGTGACATTCCATGCCCATCTCCTATCCCCTTAACCCCCCAAGGGCAGTGGGATTTGATCCCGGTTACAATAAGTCAGATATCCTATCAACTGAGTCACCACCATCAATTGGTACATTCAACCTGATTATGCATCCATCGGTATTTTATTAAACGAGTGAATATAAACTATTTTTAAACTGTATTTGGTTTGATAAAAATAAGAGATACATAGACCTGTTTGGTTTTAACAAGTGAACATAAATGACCACCAGTCAAATATAGCCTTAAGGGGGTGTTCTTTTTTTAGATTTGGAGAGGGGGGAAAGTTGGTTAATGGGATTTTGGTTCCCATTGACCAAGAATCCCATGTTCTTTTTTCAGCTTTATGTGGGAATCAAGGAAATTTTATTTTCCTATTATCAACTACCCAAAAAAGTGATATTCATCTTCTAGGTGGATAAATAACTTTCCCACAAAATGGGAAAATTGTCAACACTTGAATGAAACAAAAATGCTTATTTTAATAATGGATTTCTATGGATAAAATGGTCATTGCCTTATTTACATGAGAAATAAAAGAACATGGATAAATGCAATTACCTGGTAAGTGTTTCCAAAAAAACACTTACCCAAGTAATTACATTTACCTGGTAAGAGTGAAACTAGATCCAAGTTGGGCCAAAATGAGCCTAACCAAACCCGTTGACGTTGTTTCCTTGTCAAAATCCCATTGATATTGTTGAATGCCAAACCCTAGCCCAACCAAACCTCAGCCAACTCTCGGCTTTGATTTAGATATCATTACATCTATGCAAAATGTAACTTGTAACTTGTGTATAAAATATGGCCATTTGATCTAAATTAATGAGGTCTCCCAGTTGCTTTATAACTCACTTTTGTTCTCGATGATCTCCCTTTATTAGGTTGGTCCAAGTTGCATTTTATGCTGTTTTAGGCTGCATTTGGCATTTCTTTCTTCAAGGACTTATCTCCTTTTCGTAGGTAAAAACTAAATGTTTACAGGGGAATTTTAACCGTAAAAAGAAGATAATACGAACCGGTCAGGTCCATTCAAATTTTGATAAAACTCCAATACGAACCCGTCTAAGTAAAACCCACAACTTCAATGATTCTAATTGATTGTTGGGGCGGAGCCAAGGGATGACGGAGGGAGAGCCATGCCCCCCCTATACCTAAATCCCCACAACACTCATTTAAATCCAATTTATATTTTAACTCTTATTCATATTTAAGTAGTTTTTGGCCCCTATCCATGTTTATTAATTTTGGTCCCCCTCAAAAAGAAATCCTAATTCCACCCTTTGTTGATTGGTTATAAATTTTTTCAGTATCATATTGTAACCCTAAATAGTTATTAAAATGTTGTGGTAATTGCATATTTACTTGGATTTGAGAGTGGAACCAAATATAAAGTTACCGACCATGATGAGCAAAATAGTTTTTGATTGAAGCAGGGATGCAAATGGATCGGATTGGATTAAGGTATATTCAAATCCAATCTAATACTGTTCACATTGGATCCGATTTGATCCAAAGTTCTGATTGGATTTGATAGGACTTGATTTAAATTCGAACCCTATCAGCAAGTTGGATCTTCGGATCTGTTCCAGTCCGACTTGTTTTCTTTAATAATTAATAAACTATTAAAGGAAAAATAAAATATACTGATTTAAATAAAGTAAAAAACAAAAAATACAAGTATTTTTTAATTATTTTCATCATATATATACATTTTTTATAAAAAATAATTAATTAATATAATAAATTTATAAAATACAATATAAAAATATATTTATAAATAAATAAATAACATATATATATATATATTATTTATATAGAAGGATTATCCGAATCTGATCTGATTTCTAATCGAATCCTATTATCTAATCCAATCCAAAGATTCGAACAGGAATAATCCAAATTCTACCAAATAGAAACGAATCGGATCATGATCTGATCCATTTGCACCACTAGATTGAACTATTGAAGCAACTAATCAAAAGGTGGCTTGCAGCAATTAACTACACGCATACTGATACATAACTTGAGGCCATTTGATAGCTTTTTATTTAATCTTCCTCCTAATTATATTTGCATTCAATTTTACCAAAAGATAAATGGTTTAGTAAACTTCGTCCCTATACAATTAATTCTTCTCTTAAATTTTTACCTTAAAAGGGACTATTAATGCTTATTATAATGGTAAAAGGCTGAAAAGCATGATAATGCATGTTTAAATTTTTCTTTTTTTTTTATTTTTTTGCGAAATTTTTAACAAGGATAAAAAATAGAAACATAGTAATAAGTAAATAGAGATACATGTGTAGCCAGTGGAGGATTTCACTAGTTATTGACAAACTGTAGAGAACCATATTGATAAGGAAAATTTATTTTTATATTAAAAAGAAGAGTGCTTGTTCTTTTTCTCTTTAGACAAGGGTAGGGGTAAAACTCGAGTGAGGGTTGGGTTGAAGGTCAACCCAAGTCCAACCCTAAATGTGCAAATATCGGGTTTAGGCTTGGCTCAACCCAAGCTTAACACAACACAACTTCGGTTGGGTTTGGGTTCAGCTTGGGTGGGCTGAGAGTTTGGATAGGTTGGTTGGGTTAGAAAACATTTTTGTGTATATTTTTGTATAGTCATCTTTCATTGAATTTTATGGTCCAATTTAAGAATAGAATTGATTGGAAACATGTATAAATTTTATTTGTAAATGTAAGATTTTTATTTTATACATGCACATATAATTAGAAAAAATATATTTTTGTATAAATATAATACATATACATATGTATTTGTTTGGGCGGGTTTGAATTGGGTTGGATCGGCCTCAACCCAAATTTAAATCAGGCCCAATTTTTCTAGCCCAATCCTAATGCACAGCCTGAAAACTCGGACTAAACTTGTGCAAAATGTCAGGATGGACCCACCCTAATTGAAATCCTAGACAAAGGATATGTTCAGAGCGGACTCTGGATTTCCTACCCAAAAGAACTCTGCCCACGTCCACCCACAACACATTACCCCCCGTGAATTGGGAACATCTCCTCCTGCATAATATACCATGCAGAGGTTGAGATGTTCTCCATGTATGGCTGCGATAAACATGGGCAGAGTTTGTGTGGGCGGGAGATCCAGACTCTTCCCCATGTGAGGAGCAGATATGAGTTCTTAAATGACCAACAAATGTTTAAAATAAACTAGGAGGGGCGGTACAGTAGTTAGTTGCCTATTTATTATCTCTTACTTTTATCAACAGAAAAAAAGGGTAAATTACTGAAATTTCTCTTGAAGTTTCTGACTGTTGCTGAAATTTCCTCTTAAGGTTGGTAATTGCAGTCATCTCCCATAAACTTTCTGACAGTTGCAATTAGATCTTCTCTGTAAAAGTTTTCTAATAAGAGGCACAAAAATGTCCAAAATACCCATGCAGTTACAATTGAGGATGATTTATACAGGAATAAAAAAAGAATACAAACTTTATAAACAACAAAAGAAGGGAGTTTAAAGTTGTAGTTTTACCTTTGAGTTTTATAAAGTTTTATCCATCAAAACCTATACAAGGTTTGTAAAGGTTTCCTTGCCTTTCATTTCCTTTCCCTACTTTTTCCTTCAAACCAAACAAAACCTTAAAAAACCACTTTGGCTATGACAATGTCCTCGCGCATAACTAAAACAACCAATCAAAGCCTTTGATATATTGCTATGGCCCCACCTTAAATTAGATAAAATGACATCTTAATGGGACCACAGCGATACATCTAAGGCCACGATTTTTGGTTTTAGCATGATTCTTTGTTTTATCCAGCGCAACCACAATGTGATAGCAAAAGTGTACTCTTTTCTAAAGTATAATTTCCCTGAACAGGTTTAGGCCACAATTATTGATTACCTGGACTCTCTCTTTCTCTCTCACACACAACTTTTTATTTCTCCTTTTTTTATCAAACCAAACACAACTTTAATGAATATAAAATAAGATTTATCTAAATGGATCAAATCAAATATGGTGAAAGAATATTTAAATTTGATTCCTTTAAATCCAAGTTCAAGTTGAATTTTAACCATGGAATATATATAAATCGAATTTGGAAAGTACTTAGATATCAAAGCATTGGTAAATTAAGCTAAAAATGTTGAAAATGTTATATAATATTAATAAAAGAAATAAAGAATGGCTTTGATAACATAAACAATATTAAAAATAACTTGTATGAAATTTGAAATAATTAATCATTAAGCTCAGTTTGGGACGAGTGCACATACAAATATGTTCAGTAGTCTTTTATTTTTTCCTTCATTTTTGATAAAAGAGTAACCCATGGATTAAAAGGAGCCAGCCAAAAGGCTATTACAAAACCAAGAAGGCCAAAGACGCTCACAAAGGCTTGAGGATTTCTAGGCTTAAGCAAAAGGCGGCTAGCCCATGGGCAATAGAATTTTAAACTTAAGCAAATGAAGATGATGGCTGTCCGGATTGAAGTGAATTGCATGGGCTGCAGTGGACGAGATGTGATAGATGAGCTTATTTGGATGAGTTATGTAGGACGAGCTGATGAAAGTCCCATGATGTGCAAAAACCGAAGTCAGAGGCCCCGAGGTGTCAAACTCAAATCGAAAAGGACAAAGAGAGAGTGATAGAGAGAAAAAGAAAGAGCAGGGCAGCTTGGTGGATGTGTTTTAATGACCGTCGACACACTAATAAAGATATTTATATTAAAGAAATATAAAAGGATAAATCTGCCCTTAGTGTATAAAAGATAGTATACAAATTAATCAAATGTACAAAAAGGAAAAGCAAAAGTACAAAAATGGCCCTTCAACTAGTTCTCAACGTCTCTACAATCCCCCTTAAACTGATGTCTAGGAATGAGCATCAATTTGTCCATGAGAAATAGGTCTTGGGTCCGAGTCATTGCCTTTGTTAATAGGTCTATAGGTTGGAGGCCAGATAACACATGAGGAAGAGAAATGGTACCTTCAAGAAGGAGATTGCAAATGAAGTGGCAATCAACTTTTATATGTTTGGTGCATTCATGGAGGACGGGATTAGAAGCAATTTTGATTGTACTAATTAACATTGTCTACACTGAGAGGAACCGACAATGATGCCAAGTAGGAGAGATTGGAGCCATATAATTTTACTGCACACTGAGGATATTGCTCTATATTCAACTTCAACGTAGAAGATTTGGATATAGTAAGTTATTTCTTTCACTTCCACAAAATAAGAGAGTTACCTATAAATACAAACCAGCCGAAAGTGGATCTTCAGGTGTCAAGGCATCCAACCCAATCAACATCTACATCGGCAGTAAGGCTAATGGGGGATGAAGAGGAGGAGAATATTCTGTGTGATAAAGTTCCTCACACATAACTAATAATTCGATCAATTGCAGATAGATGTGGTGGTCTTGAGAAAGACACAAACTGACTCACAAATTGAACTGCATATGATATATCCAACCGAGTAATGGTGAGATAAATTAGATTGCCTACTAATTGACGATAAACAATAAGGTCTTCAAGGGGAGAACCATCATCCCTGCTAAGTTTTAGATTTGGTTCCAATGAAGTATCCACAATCTTAGAATCACTGAGTTTGGCCATTTCAGCAAGATCAACATCATATTTATGTTGGTTAACAAAGTAACCCTGAGAATACCATCAACATAAAGAAGTAGGATTGTCACACCCTATTTCTACTGGAAGGTGAATAGGGAATGATCTGAAGAACTCTGAATAAATCTAGCATAAGTGATTACAATCCTGAATTTCTTAAACCATGCTCTAGGAGCTTATTTCAAGCCATATAAGGACTTCTTCAAGCAGTAAACAAGCTGTAGATCCAAGCAATATCTAGGAGGACACTTCATATACATTGTCTCCTTCAACTCCCCATAGAGGAATGCATTCTTTACATTCATCTGATGAATTGTCCATTGTTTGGCTATATATATAGCCATCAGAAGTCGTACAAAGGTTATTTTTCCTACATGAGCAAAAGTCCCCTCATAATTTATCCCATATTCCTATTTATAACCTTGTGCAATCAGCCTAGCCTTGTATTTGTCTAGGATCCCATTAAACTTCAGTTTCACATAATAGACCCATTGACTCCCTATGAAAGATGCCCTAGGTGGGGGCTTTAAACAAGTCCCAAGTGTCACTCTTAATAAGGGCTCGGATCTCAGAAACCATGGCATCTTTCCAGTGTAGTATAACTACAATCTACTCTTAAGATATAGGAATGTCTATGGTAGATAAAACAATAAAAGGGAGTTATAATCCGATGAAAAACCATAGCAGTCAGGTGGGTGAGAAATTCTAGAAGAACAATGCAACGTGGATGCAATGGGTTCAAGGGGACAATCAGGTACACTTACTTGGGAAGATGGAGTGACTTGATCAACAGCTGGTGGTAGAGAGGAGAGGAGCATTAAGACTAATGTAGACCGTTGCCTCCTGAAGTTTGAAGTTGTTACAAAGATGACGTTGGTGTATTTGAAGTACCTGTAGAATCAAAATTATGCAACAAAGAGGTAGATGGAGCTAGGAATTTCACCATATGTTCAAAGAAAGACACACTCTCAAAAAAGATTACATTATAAGAAATTCGAATATGATGTACTGAAGGATCATAGCAAATAAATCCCTTGTGCTCAAAATTGTATCCCACAAAGGCATACAAAACTGTTTGTACAATCAACTTTGTGTGTTCATGGGGTGGAAGGTGAACAAAACAAACACAATAAAAAACTCTAAGCATATATATATATATATATATATTGGAAAGGAAAAATATTGTTTAGGATAGATGAAGGAAGATGGTTTATAAGATACATAAAAATGTTGGTCACCTGCACCCAAAACCAAGAGGGTACATGGGAATCTTATAGTAGGGTTTTGACTACACTCAAAATATGTCTATTCTTTCTTTTTAACACCCCATCAAGGATTGAATTCCTTGTTATTTCAAGTATGTTTGAAAATTCCCATCAAAGTACTCTCCCCCTAATCCGATTGTAGCACACATATTTTCGCATCAAATTGGGTGGCAACATAAGATTGAAATTGTTTGAATATAGAATAAACTTCAGATTTCTTGTGAATAAAGTAAACCCAAGTAAACCAACTGCAGCCATCAATAAAAGTTACAAAATACTTTATATCTGAATCTAGAAATAACCAAAGACGACCAAACATCACTATGTATTAAATAAAAAGGAACTCTAGCAAGCTCAGAATGAGGGGTAATTTGGTCCTCAAATGATCACGACACATGGTATTGCAGAACAACAGAGTGACACCTCAGCACCACGTAAGCAAACCCCAGGAGCACCTCGAACACTTTACAATTGCATTGATGACCTCAGTACCACCCCGGTAGGCCGAACTACGAACAACTAGGTAAGCCTCAGGTCGATGTAAGAGCTGACCTACTTCCACCATCTGACCTGACTCTGATTAGCGACCTCCTCTTAAGTGGACTATTGCCTCCAATGTCCCTAGGATCACAACGCCATGTTGGAAGAACTGGTTATCACCCTGCCCGCTTCGAGCATGATTGAATAAACATTACCTTCTTACACGGAGTCCACCTCCAGGCGTGAAACCACCTCCGAACAAAATGGGTCAAAGATCCTGGATGCGTTTTGTGAGGTTAACGACAACTCGCCTATATAAGTGCCTCACCTCCAACCTCATAAGCTATGTGCGATTTAGCACTCTATCTCTCTCTTACTTTCTAGCTCTCGGAAAACTCTTGTTCGCTAACTTAAGCATTGGAGTGCCCACACCGGGTAAAGTAGCCCAGGTACTCTGATATTTTCTCTCTTTCCTTACAACTCGACCAAGCGACCTATCTAGTCCGGTATCTGAGATGTCTTTCAACAGGGAGCTACCAGATCGCACACCATCAATTGGCGTCATCTATGGAAACATGTTACACAAAAACTAAGTTATCACCCATTCTCTGAGTATTAAGAAATGGGATTAACTAGGGACAATAGTAGCAACACATGGATAGAAGGAACCCCCGTAGGGGGCAGAATTAGAACGACCAACCCAAACCAGCCTCATCAGACCTAATCGTGAGGTCGCCTCAACAAGTCAAGCCCTCTGTAGGTACCATGGGAGTCGGCAGCCACTAGACTGTGGAGTCTCCCTCGTGGGTCGGGCCATTCAAGGCTCCTGTCTGGGTTGATGACCTATAGATAGTGGAGCTGCCCCCACAGGTTGAGCCCCCTGTGGCTCCCATAGGAGTAGGTGGCCAACGTCTCTAAGAACTAATGTAGTGCAGCCGTGACACAAATCTACAAACGCAGCAATATGACAACCCACCAACATGCGTTGTAATTAACATGACCACATGAGAGTTGGAGGCAGCAGGTTCTGCCGCCCCGCTAGTCGAACTTTAGGTCGCTAGTTGGACCATAAAGGGGAGAACCTACCAAAGCGACGAAGAGTAGAGGTGATCTACACCAATGAAGATGATACAATTGAGATTTGTTACCCTCATAGTGATGCCCTTGTAGTCAAGATCGTGATCCACGATTACAAGGTAAAAAGGATACTCGTTGATTCTGACAGCTCGACAAACATCATGTTCCTTAGAGCTTTTGAGCAAATGGGACTATGGAGGGAAGATTTGAATTGAGCCGATATGCCCTTAGTCGGTTTTGGCGGTGGGGCGACCTGAGCTCTTGGTTGGATCAACCTATCCGTGATAGTAGGAACCACATCGAAGGGATGAGGTTGCAACACAACCTTTTGGTGTTGGCAACGGTGTCACCATACAACACCATTCTAGGTCGACCAATACTGCACACCCTCAGAGCAGTGTTATCAACATACCACCTCGCCATGAAGTTCCCCACCAACCACGGGATAAGAGTTGTGTGCGGTGACCAACTTGAATTGCAGAAGTGCTACATTGCGACATTGAAGCATAAAGGGAAGTAGGTCAATATCGATTGGATCCGGCCCAAGAGAACAACAAGGAAAGAACTCGCCCAATGGAAGACACTGTTTTGGTGCCGGTATTAGGTACCAACCCCTCAAAGATAGTGCAAATCGGCGCACACCTCAAGGAACAACGAGGAAAGAACTCACCCAATGGAAGACACTGTCTTGGTGCCGGTATCAGGTACCAACCCCTCAAAGATAGTGCAAATCGGCGCACACCTCAAGGAACCACTATGCTCTGAACTTGTAAGATTTTAAATTAATAATCTAGATGTTTTTGCCTGATCGGCCGCTGACATGCCTAGCATAGACCCCTCTATGATAACTCATAAACTGAATGTAAACCCCTTAGTTAGACTGATAAAATAGAGGAAAAGGAACTTTGCCTAGGAGAGGTGGAGAATAATAGACAAGGATGTCAGAGAACTCGTCGCGGCGGACTTTGTGAGGGAGATCGAATATCCAAGATAAATTGCCAACCTAGTTCACGTGAAGAAGGCCAACGGGATGTGGCACATGTGTGTCGACTATATTGACCTCAACAAAGCCTACCCAAAGGATAGTTCCCACTTCCCAAGATAGACAACCTAGTAGATGCAACCTCGTGGTTTGAGCTATTGAGCTTCATGGACACATACTACGGTTATAACTAGATCCATATGAATCCTACCGACCAAGAGAAAATAGCCTTCATGGTCGAGACCGACCTTTATTATTACAAGGTCATGCCCTAAGGTCTAAAGAACGCTAGGGCAACTTATTAGTGCCTTGTAAATAAAATTGTTGTCCTTTTGATTGGCGACAAAGTATAGGTGTATGTAGAGAAAATGGTCGCAAAGAGCAAATCCCATGAAACCCTAATTTCCAACCTGACCGATGTCTTCAACATACTTAGAAAATTTAATCTAAAGCTCAATTCGAATAAGTGCGTCTTCAGTTTCATGTCGGGAAAGCTCCTCGAGTATATAGTAAACCAAAAAGGTTTCAACGCCAATCCAGACAAAGTTCAGGCCATCCTAGATATGCGACCTCCTAGAACAATAAAATAGGTACAAAGGCTAACAAATCGGATAGTCGCCCTAAATTGATTTATGTCAAAATCGGATTGGCAGTGCCTTCCGTTCTTCAGGATCATAAAATAGAACCAAGACTTCAAGTGGACTGAAGAGTKTCAGCTTGCATTTGACGAGCTCAAGAGGTACCTCAGTTCGCCACCTTTGTTAATCAGGCCGGAACTCGGGGATGAGCTTAAACTCTACCTCTCTACAAGTGACGAGAAAGTCAGATCGGTCATAATCCGCGAGGTGGATAGAGTGCAGCAACCTATCTACTATGTGAGTAAAGTCCTATACGCCACGGAGACCAGGTACCCTAACATCAAGAAGCTGACCTTCTTGTGGTTTTAATCGATTGACCCCTGAGGCAACTCCTGCAAAAGATTGAGGTCTTGGGTAGGTAGACAAAATGGGCAATCAAGCTTAGTGAGTATGACATCTGATTTGAGTTGCACCCAATGATAAAGGTGTAGGTCCTGGTTGACTTTGTCGCCGAGTGAATGATCAACACGCCGACACCTAAAGTTGCCAAGCTCGTGACCACTTCAGAGGCATTAGTCAGTGCGGCACCTGGTCCAACTTGACACGAGGAGCCTTAGACCCTCCATGTGGACGACTCATCCAACCAGCGCAGAAGCGGAGCTAAGCTAATACTCTATGGACCTAGCGAAGTGAAGCTAGAGTATACTCTCTAGTTCACATTTCGAGCATCGAACGATGAAGCTGAGTACAAGGTGCTAATAATCGAGCTATCGTTAGCGAAGGAGGTTGGCATGAAACATCTCGTTGTGTGCAGTGACTCACAGCTAGTGGTGAACCAAGTGAATGGGTAGTATGACGCCTGGGAGCCCGCCATGTTGACCTACCTAGCCAAGGTTAGAAAACTCCTGCTCAACTTCCACTCCCGGTACATCCATCAAGTGCCATGGTCTGAAAACACTGAAGCTGATGCATTCTTGAAATTGGCCGGTGTGACGGATACTACGAACAGAACAATCTACATTGAAAACCTACCACGACCTATCATAGAAAGGGTGGCAGAAGAGGTCACTCTTGTCTTGACTGTAGAGTCGAGCTAGATGGTTCTGCTCATTGACTATTTGCACCATGGGGCTCTACTTGTAGAGTGCAATGCAGCTCGGAGGGTAGAGCGGCAGTCAGCTCGCTATGTAATCATTGGCGAGCAACTATATCGCAGATCGTCCATGCTCCCCTACCTACGTTGCTTATGCCTAGCTGAAACAAACTAGGTGCTATGCGAAATCCAGGAAGGTCTCTACAGAGGACAYTTGGGGGGGCAGGGTGCTCGCCCAGAAAGCGCTACGACAAGGCTATTATTGGCCCATGATGAAGATGGACACACTAAAATTAATTTGGAAGTGCGACAAGTGCCAATAATATGCTAACATGCCACATCAACCCGCTGCCGACCTGAGGTACCTTACCAGCCCATGGCCATTCGCGTAGTGGGGGATAAATATCCTTGGTCCATTCCCACCTGCGACCAGGCAGAGAAGGTTCTTGGTTGTTGCAGTTTACTACTTTACAAAGTGAGTGGAACCTGAGCTACTAGTATCCATCACAACTCAAAACATGTAGAACGTTTTTTCGAAGAGCATCGTCTATAGATTCGGACTCCTCAAGGAGTTGATATCGAACAACGGGAAGCAGTTCGAAGAAATAAAATTTCAGAATTGGTGTGCCGAGATGAGAATCCAACAAAATCTCACTGTGGTGGCTCATCCTAAGGAAAACGATCAGGCCGAAGTGACGAATAGGGCAATACTCCACAAACTCAAAGCTCAGCTCTCCCGAGCTAAGGGATTGTGGGTGGATGAGCTACCAAGTGTCCTTTGGGCTTACCAAACTATAATCAAGACGGCTATCGGCGAGACTCCTTTCAACCAAACATACGGGGTGGAGGCTGTTATTCCAACTTAATCGAGGTGCCAACCTTGCGGTCTAAGATGCATGATGAGTAGGCTAATGAGGATGAGCTACAAACCAACTCAACCTGGTGGAAGAAGTCTGTGACATAGCCTATATCCAGACCGCGACATACCAACAATGAGTAGGTCGGTATTATAACGCCCGAATTAAGAGACGCCAATTTTGAGTTGGCAACCTGGTACTCATGAAATTTATGGCACTTGAGCCCGGCATGGGGAAGCTAATGTAGTGATAAAAGGAGATGGTGTCGACCAGGGTCCTAATAGAGTTGGGTTGAAGTCAATCTAAGCTAATGTTATAATATTTCAGCACCTCAGAAATAAGTGGATGAAGGGGGAACCAAAGACCCACTTTCAGGGCCTCTTTGAGGATAGCAACCTCATCTTCCTCGTGCTCCCATGGGTACTGCCCAAGGGGAAGGGAATATCCGAACTGATTCAGAATCTTGTATTGACCTGCGAGCTCATAGACATTCTTGGCAAAGAGACCGGTGGGACCAAACTAGTTCGGTGCTTTAGCCGTATGGGAAGACGGGACTCTCTTATGAGAACCTCATTGATCTTGAGACGAGGTCCCTTCCTCGGCCTGGTAGGACAGACCCCTCTCTTCCTCGGACTCACTATCAGACATTATGAACAAATAAGAACTAAGGGAGATGACTCACCTAGGACAAAAAAAACCAATCTCACCGACAACACCGATAACTCTAACAACGCCAAGCTCCGTGATCTCACCAGAACTCCAATGATAGGGATGAGAGAAATGGGCCCTCGAAATTCCTATTTATAGACAAATGGGTTGAACTATGGATGGTTAAGATCAATTGGATACAACGGTTCACAAGTGGCGGTTCATATTCCAAGGCAAAATAAGTTTAGCCTACTTTTGACACCGGCGTGACATAATGGTTACGTGGTATCTGTGCATCCCCGATGTGCTTCTTTGTGCCTAAGCTGGACCGACCAAACCAACCCTATCCCGAGCCATTGGTTGGACCACAATTGAGGATGGAACTCAGACCAAATAACCTTAGGTTAAGACTTACTCCCTCATCGGACTGATTACGTTGGACTTGGGAGTGGGTGTCAATTAATGAGGGGTAATTTGGTCCTCTAATGATATCATGAAACGTGGCATTGCAAAACAACAGAGTGATACCTTGACACCACATAAGTAAACCCCAAGAGTACCTTGGACACTTCACAACTGCATTGATGACCTCGGTACCACTACGGTAGACCAAACTACAAACAGCTAGGCAAGACCTCAAGTCGGCATAAGAAGTGACCTACTTCCACCAATTTGACCTGACTCTAATTAGCGACATACCTAACATGCCGAATGACCTCCCCCTTAAGTGGATTATCACCTCTGAATTCCCTAGGATCACGATGCCACATTGGAAGAGCTGGTTATGACGCCCACCTCTAGGCGTGAAACCATCTCCAGATTAGATGGGCCAGAGATCCCGGATGTGTTTCATGAGGCTCATAGCAACTCGCCTATATAAGGGCCTCACCTCCAACCTCATAAGGTACGTGCGATTTAGCACTAAAACTCTCAAGCTCTCTCTTGCTTTCTAGCTCTCAAAAAATTCCAATTCGCTAACTTAAGCATCGGAGTGCCCACATCGAGTAAAGTAGCCCAGGTACTATGATTTTTTCTCTCTTTCCTTGTAACTTGACCAAGCGACCTATCTAGTCCGACATCTGAACTGTCTTCCAACAGGGAGCAACCAAATCGCGTACCATCAAGAAGGAAAGGGTAAAATATGGCTCTTAAATAAACCACAAGTAATTCAAGCTTTATTAACATTTTTTAAAAAAGTAGTAAAAACTAGTAAATTATCGGAAGCAAACAATTGATCAAGTTTCTTATAAAAAGGCTGACCAGGGCATTTATGCAACAAGTGCCAATCATTATTACAATTAAAATACTCAAAACTGGAAGTAGTAGAAAGCAAACACAAATTAAAAATGGGATCAACCTTCTTCTTTTCAAACTCTAAAGCAAATAGCCAACCCAGTCTAAGCCCCTTCCTCTTCACCTCCCCAGTTTGTTGGTCCAATATAAAATAACCACTAGAAGAAAATGAAACAATGTTACCTTCCTCTAAAAATTGGCCAACAAAAATCAAATTGGTAGTTAACTTGGGCACAAATAAAGTTTTAGATTAGTGAAAGAAGAAGATTTAGAGGTAGATAAATACAAATGATCACAACCAAGTATTTCTATCTTTCCACCATTTCTAGTAACAGTGTGTTTATTAGGAAGATAGGGTTTGAGATATTGACCAAATATGGCCCTTGTCATATGGTTAGAGGCTCTAGTGTCAATAATCCAAAGATGATTTGGTGAAGAGCAATAGGTCGGGGACTTACCAGGCAGACCAATTGTAGAGAATGTTGAAAATATGACTAAGGACATAAGCTGCCGAATGCGTTCTTCAGACATGTCACCAGAAGTATCATTTTGGCCAGCCATTGAAAAAACAGAAGAGGAGAAATCTAAACCCTCTATAGTTGTTTGATAGGCCTTATAGTTTCCTTTCTTCTGATTTGACTCACCACCTTTCTAGGGTCATGTAGGGCATTTTGTAATTATATGGCCAAACTGTTTGTAATAAGTGCATATATACTTCTTGCAATGGAAGACAACATGCCCAAGTTCCTTAAATTTATAGCATTGTACTCTGGAAAAGTTTTTCTTCCCCTTTGGTTTTGTTGCAAGGAAAGCAACATTAATATTGGAATATTTCTTTCCATCAAGAGTGGTCTATATAATAATCTTGGTTTCTACTCTCAATATTTCTCCAATAATAGTATCCTGATCAGGAAGGGTCCTTCGACTAAGAATATTGGATCTGCCAACTTCAAATTCAGGTCTAAGATGTAATAGAAAATGCACGATCTTCTTTCTATTAAAGTGCTCTTTCATGTATTTCACACAACAATCTAAGGGATCCTTTACCATATGTATTATCATACTCTGCCCAAAGATTGATAAAGCTTGCATAATATTCTTGAGCTTTTCTTTCTCCTTGATAATAAGAAAATATATCAACTTCGATTTGATATTGTCTAGAGGTGTTCGACTATTGATATACTTTCTTAAGATACTCATACATCTCATATGCAGTCTGGTATCCCCTCATAGGAATTGCAACATTAGACTCAATTGAACCTAATATCTAGGATGCAATCTTTGCATTGTCAATTTTTCATTGATTAAGGGCCTTAATGTTAGAACCATCAAGTTTAGCAACAGACACATCCAGATATCCCCAAAATCCCTTTGCCTCAACATGGAATTGAAAATTAAATTTTCACAATGCATAGTTTGTACCATTGAACTTAATAGGAAGAACTTCCATTATCTCTAATGCCAGAAAAGGAAGGAAGTGGACACTTTAAAACAGATGGTAAATAGTAGTACCTTTCAGTAGATGTCCAGAAAAGGAAACTACAACAATCTACCAAACTAGAAGTGGATCAAAACCCTTCTAAAACACAACTGATCCAAGCCAAAAACAAGGGGAAACCCTAGGTCTAGGTCTCCTCTAGGCGGCACTAGATCTAGAGAATCAAGATGATTCTACAAAGAGATCAAGAGAGAGGATTCAAAGGCACTCAAAGGGTTCCCAATACTGTTAGGGAAACCCCACACGTGAAGAGGCAACACAGATCAAGAAAGGAGTTTTTGTAGGTCAAATCAAGACATGCTCCGATACCATGTTAGAATCAGATCGAAAGGGACAAAGAGAGAGTGATAGAGAGAAAAAAAGAGAGCACACCAGTTTGGCAGGTGTGTCTTAGCAACTGTGGACGCCTTAAGAAAGATATTTATATTAAAGAAATGTAAAAAGATAAATCTGCCCTTAGAATACAGAAGATAGCATACAAAGTAATTAAATATACAATAAAGGAAAATTAAAAGTACAAAAATGGCCCTTTCGCTTGTTGTCACAATCACTACATGAGATAAATCCCCAAATAGGAGCACTCAAACGCTCAAGTCAATAAGTAGAGGAGAGAAAGTCAAATAGGCCAAGGTAGTTGTAGTCGAGTAGAACTGAAGAGCTTAGAAGAGCAAGAGAGTGAAAGCTAGAAGTGGAAAGAAAAAAAAAATACCTCGTGTGACGTGTCATTAAATACTTGTGGCGAGTGCCGTTGTGCTCCTCACTTTCTAGAACATGTGGCATGCGCCGGAGTGGCCCTTGTCCAAGATCTTAGGGTAGTTTCGTGCTCCTGGGAGGTTGAGCAGAGCCCATTGTTCATCATGTGCCCCATCTGGTCTGAGGTTCTCAGTGTGCATCGTAACCATCACTAATGACGTTTGACCATGCTCCACGGTGTTCATTTGACCAAGATTGTGGCCAAGCCTTAGGCCACATCAGCTTCCATGTGGCAATTTAACCATTCAAGGGTACAACCCCATCAGAAGGTGAAGTTGATCTCTTCAAAACTAGAAAGCAAATGTATGGTATCATCCAAGGATAGCAAGGTGGGGATTGCACTCATTGGGATGAAGACTATTCAACATCAATAATTGTCTTCTCATCAGCCTCTAAAATGAGCTTATGGACTCCCCATGACAGCCTCTCTAATTTCTAAACCTTGTATTTGCACTCTTTCCAAAATTAAGCCTTAGTAAAAACACAATACTTAAAAACATCTTTACTTGTACATAAAATACAAATTTAAAGTATACATAAATTGAATGGGGTAGGAGTGTCAATAGATCGGATTTGGGTTGGACCCCATCTGAATCAAAATCAATTTGAACCAATGGTAGAGCTAAGATTTTTTTTTTCTTCTTGAGGGAGGCTAAAAACAAGTAAAAGTTGATAACGGACCAAAATATAGGTAAGACTTAAATGGGTGTTGCAGGGTTTCAAGGCATGGGTGGCCGCCACCCCTAGCTCCACTACTAATTTAAATGGGTTGGATGGACCAATAAGACATATAAGACACATTAAATTAGACCATTGTAGACTTAATGGTCCAAAGTATCAATTGGATTGGATTGAACCTGTTCCACGGTTCCACCTGCAATGAATTTATATTGGACTAGGTAATGTTGAACCAATATTTGATCCATTAACAAAAGATAGGAGTATGAATGTCAATGAAACAAGTTTGGGTGGATACAATCTAATTTATAATCAATTTGAACAGATACGGTGCAAACATTGACTTAATTAATCCAAAATAATCGGTGCAAACATTGACTTAATTAATCCAAAATAATCTAAAATATTTATCGAATTGGATTGGACCTAGTCCATCTGTATAATGGACTCATATTGAACTGGGTCTGGTTGACTTCGTACATGGGTTTATCCGAATCCAAACCAATCATAAACGGATCAAATCCGGATCACCCTTAACTGTTTCGAATTCATATGAAACGGATAGACTTTGCAGCCCTAGATTTAAAAAAAAAAAAATAGACATTCCAAAATATCGATAGAATGTGGCTTGTCCGGTTCAACTAATACGACAAATCTATAAATTGGAATCCAAAAATCCATTCTTCCAACCAAACAACCCGCTCCTAACGTCACCTAGAACAAGGGGAGTAGAGGCGCACGTGCATGAGGATTGGTCGATTGGACATTGGAGGTTGAGGACTTCAAAAGGAGAGGCGACACGCGTAGGTGGGGAAATCCGGGAAAGAGGCGTCTGCGTAGGACACGTTTCTGACACGTGTCAACCTAAGATCGTCGAACCTGGCTTTTGTAATAAACAGCGGAATCGATACACTGTATAAAATCCAGCTAAATTAATCCGCCACCGTGGCTCGGTGGCTGGGGAGGAACCGGAGGATAACTCCGCAAGAAATAAGCCCGGGAAGAACCGACTCTGTCTCAGACTCTCAGTGAAGCAGAAGCCATCTCTTTCTTCTTTTTCTTCTCACAGAGCTTTCGCCACTGAGAACTACAGAAAAGTCGAGCTCTTGAAAACAATAGAAAATCTCTCTCTCTCTCTCTCGATCTCTGTGATTTTCTTTTTGCAGCTTTAGAATGCCTGTTTTAATGGCGGCCACATAAGATGGATGATTTTTGAGTGCAGTGGATCGGTTGGAGGGACTCCCGAGGGTGCCTGAGATAGGGAGCTGCGGTTCAGCATTTTCGCAGATCACTGGTCGAGCTCTGTTCTGTTTTCTCAAGCTTTTCTTCTTGCCTCGATCATTACTTTTCCTGTGAAGAGGAGGACAATCAGGTAATTGTCATGGTCGCTTGCATATTTTTCTCTGAGTAGCTCTGCCAAGGTTTGATTTCTATTCTTGTTCTTCTCTCCTCCTCCTTTTCTTATTCAGGTTGAATAAGAAAAGGGGAAATTATCTAAAAATGGTGATATTTTCTGTCTTCACTGATAAAAAAATGTGACCTAATTTTGATTAACTTCCTCTTGCGATCTTCTGCAGAATTCAATCGCTTCTCTCTTTCTCTAATTTTCACTGTTCTTGAATCAAATTTCATTAAATTAGTCCGTTGCAATTAAAATTTTCTCTGAAAACGATATTCTGCTACAACTTCCATACGGTTCTCTTTTCCAGTGTTTTTCGACCGGTTGAACCGTTCGAACCATTACTCTTTCAAATATTTTGGGTTTGGTTTCGTCTGATTTGCATAAAATCCGTTATCTCGTCAAAAACCGTTGATTGGGTCAGAAACCATCTGACTCTGGCGGTTCAACCGTCGATCCATTCGATCCGATTATAAATAAAAAATTATAAATTGAATTATAAATATAAATAATAGGGGTT
The DNA here is from genome assembly GCF_000365185.1 of Nelumbo nucifera. The sequence goes on along the minus strand of NW_010729143.1, from coordinate 1,929,555 downwards.
TTTACCGTTCAGTCCACCTCCTAGCTCCATCGTACAATTGACCAACGACCAATAATAGGGGCTGATCCGTTCGATTTGAACGGTCGAACCGGTGACCAACGACCAATACTTCCTCTAATTACTTTTCTTTTTCTTGCTAATTAGGTCTCCGATGTGACTTCTTAGCACGCAATGTGACGTAAACTACGATGCCAGCTAAGTTTTTCATTCTCAAAAGAGGAAAGCAGCTTTCGTCTGTTCAGTCAGGAGGTTCTTTCCAGTTCAGGAAATGAGACAAGACCTTTCATGATTCATGAATCGCTTCGAAAAGGACACTCTTCGTTTCGGTCGATATGCAACCGAATTTCTCGAAACATTTCGGCCGCGACAATAGGTAATGTTTCGATTCCCTGTAGCCTGTAGAGTCTTCAGGAGTGGCACAAGCTCACAACAAAAAGCTGTTCCACCACGTTCTAATTGTGGTGTTCCAGTCTCACGGTGAGATAAGAGGGACACGGATAATGTTGGAAATGTGTTAAGACGGTTTTCTTGTAACCCAACTGGTGACTGCAACCGCACAGTGGTAACATCTTCCATGATGACAAGGGAGAGATGTTCCTATCAGATTCCTATCCGTAAATTCAGACGACAATCAGAAAATCTGGACCAACAGTGTTTGACTTCGGTGGGGCTCAGTGTTGGCCCCACGCGTCAGCCTCTACAAGCATAGTCTATCACATCATTAAGTACAAAATTTTATTAGATCACGACTTGCTGCTGATTTATGGGCCCCACTACAAGCATGCAGACCACGTGTCGACTTTACGTACCGGAACGAGAAAGAGGATTGACGTAGGAGCATTTTTAAACTCTATGCCAGGCTGTACCGAGGATCAGTGCTCCAAGTTGCTTAAAACTGCCGTGTCCCCATGCTATTGTTGGGACCCACAACTTTAGATTGCCCTACGATCATGATCAGCATGATCAGATGATTCTGGAACATTTGATTTGAGGTGTGGATTTGGTGGTAACATCTCTTCACACTATTGTTTTAATGAAATAATATATTGAAGTTGAATCATACACATGCAACCGTCTGATCGAGATTTTTTATCCCATCCGATTAATCAGATGGGGAGTGCGGAATAAAATTATACGTCGAATAGCACACTTATTATTTCAGTGGATGTATCTATCTTGTGGGCTTACTGAAGGAATAAGGATGTAGCTCAGATTCCCTACTTACTTTTTCTACTGATTCTCTGTCCGCCGTGAATTGCAGCTATACATCTCAATTCAAAATAGAGATGTGTGGTTCCAATTCACGGCGAGTATAGAGTGGGCAGGAGAAGTGAACAGGAAATCCCGAGTGATAAAGATGGTGAACCGGGGAAAGGTAGAGAAACCTATACAATGTACTTTCCCTTCCTTCTCCTATTTTTTCTTTCAAAGTTCAAAGCAAATATAGCATAAGGGTTAAAGTTATGTTTGGCTTGATAGATATAAGAGAGAAACAGAAAGGTGGAAGCACAAGGAATTTACTCTTATTTTCTACCAACCTAAACACACCATAAAGAAATAACTGCTCGGGCTTTTTGGTTTTTTTTTTTGGGCTTGTTAGTTGTTAGAACTTAGAATCTGAACACCTTTTTCCCGTTCATTAATCTCCCTTTTAATTAAATAACATAATTATAAATATTCTCTTACTTTATCCATTTTTACTACCGTAGTCCCTAACATTTTTGCTTCAGGCTTTCCAACTCTCTCTCCGGGGACTGGACAATCGAATCGAAACCCCTCCATCTCCGCCCATAACAGAGAAGCCCAGAATCGCAGAATAAACCTTCGAAGTTTAAAAGGTGAAACCATGGTGGTTCCGGAGTCGGAAGCTCATGCCCGTGGAGAGGTAGAAGCAACAGCAGAACAGCCACCCGAGGATGCATCGAAGACCCACTCCCTGTCATCACTTGGAAGACAATCCTCCATCTACTCCCTCACCCTCGACGAGTTCCAGCACGCACTGTGCGAGAACGGGAAGAATTTTGGGTCCATGAACATGGACGAGTTCCTCAATAACATCTGGACCGCCGAAGAAAACCAAGCTATTCACTCCAACAATGAGAATTCGCAAACCAACCCAGACGAAGTCAGAGCCGGTAAGCTAAGGTGCAACCAACCCGGATTGCTCCGCCAAGGTTCGCTCACTCTCCCTGCACAGCTCTGCCACAAAACCGTCGACGAGGTATGGGCTGAAATCCACAAAATCCAAGAACAGCAACAGCTAGAGGGTCAACAACTGCAGGACTCTGGTGATCCTGGAACTACCCAGCGTCAAATCACTTTTGGAGAGATGACTTTGGAGGATTTCTTAATCAGAGCTGGGGTTGTCCGGGAAACATGTGGATCCTCCTCTCAGCAACACCGACTGATGACGCCAGCTACTGGTCTACCACCTGCAACGGCGACACCGCAGTATGGGTACTCCGACCACCAGAGCACCGGAAACGGCGTAGAAAGCGGTGTCCCAACGTACCAAACATTCCCACAAAGTGGTTCAGGAGAACCATCAAACTATACGGCGAATGGAAAGAGGAACAGCGATTACCAGCAAACAGGAGTTTGTTTTGGAGGAAGAGAGGGAAATGGAGCTGGATATGCAACAGCTGTGACAAATACGCTGGGGTCGCAGGTGAACTCGGCGACGTCTGATGGGATATGCACGAATCAAGTGGACAACACGGCAGCGACTCAGTACGGGATGGATATGGGTGGAGATGGAATAAGGGGGAGGAAGAGGATACTGGACGGTCCAATAGAGAAAGTGGTGGAGAGGAGGCAACGCAGGATGATCAAGAACAGAGAATCAGCGGCCAGGTCTCGAGCCAGAAAACAGGTATGAGATCAGTTTCAAGTTTTAAGTTTTTAACATAGATGGGAGAAGTCTTATAGACGGTGATAATCACACTTCTCATTCTTAATGGGAATGTTGTTATTCTCTAGAATTTAAGTCAATTAGACATGATGTGATTGATTAGTGGTCGAAATTGTCATTGAATCAAGTTAACTATGACCAAGATGATCTCCTCTGTCCCAGCTACATGGTGGGGTATGGATCTATTGGTGGATCCCAATCTGACGACATAAAAAAAGCCTTATGTGCAATAGTGATCTTTATTTTAGTGAAACAAATTGGATTTTAGCCACATGATCATGATGACCGCCATTGGTGTTGGAGAAAGACGCATCTCGAGGCACTCACCGCCTGGACTGAGGCAGCGAGCCTAGGATTCCACCTGCGTATAATAACTTGCGTACATTTAAGCTCGACCAATTTGTTGGACAAGTTAGTGACTTGATGTCGAAAAACAAGGACAGTCGATTTCCACGGACAGTAACGCGGCAGGACAACAAGTACCCACCTCCTATTAAGGTCTGTGTAGCCTCTTTGACCCCTGGGTACATATTCACTGCCATTCCGAACTCCAAAACCCATAGACCATCACAGTCACAGGACGAGAGACAGAGAATGAAAGGAGAATTCGCTAAGAGGAAGAGGTTAGACATATCTGATTACTGTTGGAGACAGGTATGCCTAGATAGGTGTCATTGGACTTATCCCTCTCCGAATAATGAGTTTGTATCTCAGTGTCTGTCTCTGTGATACTTAAGTTTCTCCCATGTAAATGGAGAGAGTTTGACTATAATTAATGTAATTATATTGGAGATTAGAGAAACAAAAAGCAGCCAGAAGTGAGAAGTCTGCAATATTCCAATTGTCAATATGATTCCATTGTTCACTGTGTACATGATACTAAAGTTATTCTATATGCAGGCATATACTGTGGAGCTGGAAGCAGAGTTGAACCATCTGAAAGAGGAGAATGCTCGGCTCAAGATGACTCTGGTAATTGAAATGATATCCATAATAGCTCAGGCGATATTTCTGATTTGCAGGGCTTCTCTTAGTTGTGCTAAACTCCAACTTCTGTTATCTTTTGTTGAACAGGCAGAAGCAGAGAAGAAAAGAAGGCAAGAGGTAATTCTATTATAGTAGTGTAATCAACACTGGTAGAATTTAGAGGTTCCTCAGTAGTATCTATATATGGGTTTGTTTTCCCTCTCTATTCAAGCATTTGGTTCATTGTTCTTTCTTCTGCACATGCAGATGGAGGAAGAAATGAAGGTGAAGCCTCCAACAAAGGCGCAGAAAGCTGCCGATAAGCTGAAGGCAATAAGGAGGACTGTGAGCTGCTCCAATGGGTTCTCTTAAAAAGGATGCAGAGTTGCATTTACAAGGTTCAGTATGTGACGATCCTATTAATTAGTTCATACAGATCACTAGTCCATGCAGAAATATGTATTTGTATATGCATATAAATCATAAATCATAAAAAGGGCTTGTTTATATTTTATAGGTATTATACCTTAACTAATCTGTCGTGTTGTGCTACTTGTGTTTTATATACCCAGAGCAAGAATAAAGAAAAAGGTCACCGCTTCTCTGGTATATATGAGACCCATAGCTCTGCATCTCAGCAAAATCCTGCCACCGCCCAATAAAACATGAGCACGCCAGCCATTCGGTCAAAAATCATATCACCAGGTGGTTGAATTTAAAACAAATAGGAGTTGTGTCAGTGTTTATAGGATGTAATATTTGCTGCAATGGACAATGGTGAGTACATTTTCATCTTGGCTGTTAAGGTTGGTATTTGGTACCATTGCTTTAGCTACCTGAAACATTTTGGGATGATTAATCAAAAACTGGCATACAATTGTTATTTGAGACTATTTATCCTTGAAACAGAAATACAAAACGCATATCTTAAAAATGCAAGTGTGGGAAGCTGTTTGTAGACCATTTTTTGAAACAGAAATACAAAACGCATATCTTAAAAATGCAAGTGTGGGAAGCTGTTTGTAGACCATTTTTTGTTTTAGGGGTGAAGTCTAATCATTCTTGCTGAAGTAACTCTCATCGCAACAGTACAATACATATATTTGCATCCATCAATTCAAAACATTTCAGGTTGAAAACATCAATTGTACCAAATACAACCCCAACTATTTCCATTTTTTGTGGCAGAGTTCCCCTACTTTCACACAATGATCATATAACCTATTTTATAAACGTTTAAAAAAATGACCCGGAAATGGAATTGTTCTGGCCATTGGTTTTCAGGTCGATGGTTTAACGATCTGGTTCAAATGAACAGTTCATTTTGACAAATAAATTAAAAAATAATTAAAAATAAAAAACGGTCAAAACCGTTGAATGGGTCAATGAGTCGATAGTTTGATTATTCAGGTCAATAGGTTGTTGACTTTTTTAACAGTTTTTGGTTAAAACTAGATTTAAAGTAAAATGGAACCGATTGTTTAGACGGTTCCTGGGCTGAATGGTCTGACCGTCTGAGTTAATAGTGATTCGAAAACCTTGTTTCATACCATTATGTCAATGTACACATTGCAAGTATAGGTGTAAAACGGGCCAATTAGCCTATGGGCCGGCATGGCCTGGCACCATGTGGGCTATGCTCAAGTTAACGTACTTAATTTACTATATATTAGATATCTTACATAATTATTACTTTTTTTGAAAGGTAAAGCAATTATATTAGATAGATATAATTATTACACAGTCCTCTACCCTTGAGAATGCACTTTAGCCTTTTGGGATACCATATGGGCAGGACTATTAAAAGTACGCTTTACATAACAAAATTGTATTTTTGAAAAGTTCAGAAGTTCCAATGGTATGACCAGGGCAGATCAGCTGTCTTCTTTAAAGCTCTCATTATCTGTTGTGCATCCGAACAGATTAAAATTAATTTTGGGATTATAGTAGAAAAGGGCAAGTTCTAATATCAGTGAAAGTAATATTTTTAAAAGAATTTCAAATATAGGTTAATTTTTTAAAAATAATATTAATTTAGGGTAAAAATACTGTTCATCTTCTTTCTCTTTCAATCCATTCATCAGCGCCGCCGTCTTTCACTGCCTCCGCTTATCTCTGCCCTCTTCCGCCTCCGGCAACGTTGTCGGAGGTGGGCAGAGGCAAAGGCGGTAGCGGCGGCACTGGTGGTCATTCCTCTGCCCAATGCTGCCACCTCTGCCTCTAGTAACGTTGTTGGAAGTGGGTGGAGGCAAAGGCAGCGCTGGTGGTCATTCCACTGCCTAACGCTGCCACCTCCGCCTCCGGCAACGTTGCCAAAGGTGAGCAGAGGCAGAGGCGGAGGAGGTGGCAGTGTTGGGCAGAGGAATGACCACCAGCACTGCCGCCGTTTCTGCCTCTGCCCACCTCCGGCAACATTGTCAGAGCCGGAGGTGGAGGTGGGCGGAGGTGTTGCCGGAGGCAGCGGCAGACGGCGGTGGACAATGGCACTGATGAATAGATTGCAAGAGGAAGAAGATGAACAGTGTTTTTGCCCTTAATTGATATTATTTTTAAAAAGTTAACCTATTTTTGAAATTTTTTTAAAAGTATTACTTTTATTGATATTAGGGCCCTAAAATTGCCCTAAAATTACTTTTACCATACTAGTTTCGGAGTTCCGTTAAGGTCTGCGTAATGAGTCAGAAATTTTTCCTGCATGTAAAGATAATTAAATCCATAGAATTAGTAATAGGAAGCTGCATTTTTTGAGGAGGGAACACATTACAATCTTGAGACTCATTCAAGGAATTTGAGGTATGCTGGACTATTTGGTTGATGATATTGATGAGGGTTTGGAGAAGTGTTTGCCTATTTCTGAAACATTTTTCATTTCGTGCATATCAAATATAGCAACAAGCAATAACAATTCATCCTAAAATTCTTAGAAATAATTGATTGTCTGCAATCAAATTATAGAGATTATTTATACAAGAGATCCAAGAACCTTGAAAAATATTATTAAGATGTAAATTCCAGGGGTTTGCAAAAAAAAAAAAATCTTAAGTAAATTGACAATCAATAAAGAGATGTGAAAAGGATTCAATTGCTTCATTACAAAGAACACAAAATTTATCTTGAGGATCTGCACAAGTCATGTCCTTTACTGGAATTAATTGTTAATAACTCTCTAGAAGAATAATTGATATCAAAGACGAATATAGAGTTTCTAAATTTTAGTTAAGAAAAATTTGAGATTAGAGGAAAGATGGGGAAGGTTGTTGATTCTTCTTATATTCTTCTTTCATCTTGTATTTGCCCAATTTATAAATAGACCAGATACAAGTGATTTCATTATTTGAAGGGAAGATTGGGTTTTGTAATATTTTTGTTGCTCTTCAGTTGAGAACATTGAATGACGTTGACATTCCATTGATTTAAGGTAAGGAGATTTGAAATACTCATGTTCCTTAAAGAGAGGAGCCAAAGGGAAAGGGATCCAAGAGAATTCATTATTGGACTGAATCCAAGGTACTTGGTGCACATAGAAAGAAGCGTTCTCATTCACTAGGTAACTGCATTCTGATAAAAGTTCAGTAATCTTTGGGCTTATGGATTTCCAATAAACGGAGCCTGAGAAAGATGTTGAATAGGGTATGAGGTTTTAATGTTTGAGATATTTTGATTTCCAAATTTGAGCCCATAATTTATGCATTCATTTAGGAATCTCCAAGCAACCTTTTTTAGGAGGGACGGATTTACTAGTTTCAGATTTTTAAATCCTAATCCTCCAAAAGCTTTAGGTAAGGTAAGTGTGTGCCAAGAACACCAGCGGTAAGGATGCTTCCGAGAATTAGAGGCACCCCACCAGAAATCTCTAATAATTTTTTTCAATATTATTAATCATTTTCTAAGGATATTTTAACAGACTCATAGAATAGAGGGGAATAGCTTGAAGAACAAATTGGATTAGTATTCTCTTTCTAGCCTGGCTAATAGCAGAACCTCTCCATCTATTAAGTTTGGAACTGAAGTTATCTAGGACCTAATTCAGTTTAGTGTGTTTGTCTCTAGCCCAAAAAAGAGGAATACCCAAGTACTTAGAGTTTCTATTAAGGGGGCCTATGTGTAATTGACATCTAACCATTCTTTGGTGTCTTGGATGAATATTTTTACTACAATAGAAACCCGATTTTACAAAGTTGATCAGTTGACCAGAGGTTGACTAGAACTTAAGAATGAACTGGTTTAAATTATCTAATTCTGTTGTGGAAAAACCCAAGAAAACAAATTCGAATGACACTCAAAAATGAAAGTAAAATAGAGATAAAGAGAAACAAACACAGAGAACACACACAAATTTACTTGGCTCGGCTTATAGCCTATGTCCACAAGCGAAGGAGGAACAAAAAACCACTTTGAAGTTGGTAATAGAGAAGAAATATAGAGTTGTGCCCTCACATAAAATCCTAAGCCCCAAATAGTGTCTCGCTTGTCTCTCACAAGACTAAGACTCTATATACAAGAGAGAAAACCACTAAAAATACATAACTCTTTGTATTCGGTTCGGACCTATAAGATGAATATGGGTCGGGTCCATACCGCCGCTTTTGCCTTCGGGTTTCTCTCAAAATAATTTGGAGTGGATTCATGAAACAAGTCGTCACAAAGAATTCAAAGCACAAACATAACAAATTCCTCTCTATGAGCATGAAGAAACAACATAACATCATTCGTAAAAAATACATGGGAAATTACTGGGGATGAAGGGTTTAGTTGAATGCCTTGTAATTTTCCTTCTTGTTCTGCATGCCAAATTAGACGGGACAAAACCTCCATAGCCAAGATGAATAAATGGGAGGAAGAGGATCTCCTTGTCGAAGGCCTCTAGAGAAGCAAAAATGTCCTTTTGAGGTACCATTGATTAAGACTGAAAATGAGACCGTAGAAATACATTCTTTTATCATGTGAGAGAAGTCTTCTGAAAAACCAAGGAGAGATAAAACTTTTAGGAGGAAGCTCCGTTCTAGGCGGTTGTAGGCTTTAGACATATCTAACTTTAGGGCAACATAGCCTATACCTCAATTTTTTTTATGTTTAAGATAGTGGAGTATCTCCCAAGTAATGATAGAATTATAAGTCATTTGACGACCTAAGACAAAGGCTAACTGATTTGGGGCAATACACTTATCTAAAAGGTTACAAAGTCTAGAAGCTATCAGTTTAGCTATAACTTTGTATATGACATTACATAAACTGATAGGACGATAGTCTTGTACTTTCGTACAATCTACTTTCTTTAAAATAAGATAAATAATGGTATGATTGAGCCTTCATAAAAGTTTTTTTTTAGAAAAAATTCTTGGATTACCTATACTATTTCTGACCCCATCATATCCCAACATTCCTTAAATACTATGGCTGGCATTCCATCTAGGCCCGAAGATTTTAAACTTCCAATGCTAAAAAGGGATGATTTGACTTCATATGTAGGTGGAATATTTAAAAGCATATTATCCTCCTCTTCAATAATTATAGGATTAATTAACTACAGTAATTCCTCTATTTCTTGAGGATCTTGAAACGTATAGAAATTTGAAAAAATAATCTACAAAGATTTGGGCAATGTCTTTATGGGAATATTTCCAGTTATTTTGATCATCTTTTATGCCCTCAATATGATTCCTTTTCCTTCTAAATAGAGTGCTTCTATGAAAAAAGTTTGTATTTTTGTCACCCAAGTGCAGCCAAGTTTGGCAGGATTTTTGTCTCCAATAGCTTTCAATCTGCCACATAGTTGCTTCATACTCCTTATACAGGCTATTCAAATTAGGAGAGTCCACAATAGCAGTTTGTTCAACCTGAAGAATTTGATCCTCTAATATTTTTAACTTTTATCTTGGTTCCATGAAAGATTTCCTTCTCCAAATGACAGTATTTCTTAATCCTATCTAGTCTGAGGGTTAGCCTATAAGCTGCATAACCATTAATTTGTAAATTCCACCCATCTTTCATGACATCCTTGTAGGAACTATCAACTAACCACATTTCATAGAATCAAGAAGGTTTTGGAAGGTTTAGGATTTGGGGTTTTAAATTTAGAAGAAGGGGATGATGATCTGATCCCCATCTAAAAACCTAAGGAAAGGGAAGCATTTGGAAATAGATTTATCCAATATGGAGATACAACAACTCTATCTTGAGTTCATTGGATATGTCATTTACTTCTCTTACTTGTCCATGATATACCCCCTCCTTGAATGCTTAACTCTAACAGATTTTGATTTAGGATTAGATTCTGATACTATTCGGATGTAAGAGGGTAAGAGGTAGAATGATCTAAAGTATCCACGAAAGCTGCTTCATTGAAACCACCCTTTAAAACATAGGGGAGATCGATAGATTGTAGCCAATTATTTAAACCTGCCCAAAATCTATTTCTCTGACTATTAATAGAAGGATCATATATAAAACCCAATAGCCAAGAGATAGAATCCGAATGTATTTCTAGAAAGACATACCTTGAGTGAGTCAAAAAACTGAAACCTGAATACCATCTTTCCACATGACCATTAGACCGCTTGCTCTCCCTTCAGGAGGAATCATGAAAGAATTAGGATAATGTAATTGGTTTGCTAATATATCTACTTTATCATTGGGGATTTTTGTCTCACTTACAAAAAATAAAATCTGGATTTAATCTACGGACAAAATCCCTTAGACCTTGAATTGCCTTGGAACGAGCAGCCCCTAGGCAGTTCCAACTCACTATGATCATTGGCAGTGGGATGGGGCTGATAAGAGCCAGCCACCATTGCCCATAAGAATAATAAATTATCATAAATCAAAAAAGAAAACACACATACCGAATGTTGACTATCAGGATCGTGCTCAGAATCATGGTACTCTACATGAATGATAGAGACAATTTGTTCTGTAGGAGTACTAGCTTCTGACGGTTCAGGCTTATCATAAACTGTGAGAGTTGGAGTGTCATCTATCTTAAGACCCAACACAAGGTCCAAACGCAGATGTTTTCCTCTAGAAACTGAAGAAGGTCTTGGTTGGTCACCCACTAGTCTGTTGAGGAGAGACTGTGTATTGATAGCCAACTGGAAAGTTTGGAAAGACACTCAAACAAGGGGTAAAGGCGACGAAGTTGGGGCAGCCAACGGGTTTGCAAGTAAAGGTGTTGACGAGTTAAGGTTTTGAACTTGAGTCTGGTCATGCACCACTGGATTAGGGATTTCTTTGTCAAGAAAGTTTTCCGAAGGATGAAGGGCATTCATAGGAACATGCACAAACTCTCTAAACTGTAGTCGTTTCTAGAAGCGACGCATGGCTTGTTCAGCCCTTAACCAAGGACCTGGCAGGTTCATTGTCCTTTGACTAAAAAACTGATCAATCGATCATTGGTGTGGATTAATAGTTGGGAACAATGCCTAAAGAGGTGACCTATTTTTCCACAAAGATAACAGGTCCAAGGTACATATATTGATACGTGATCCAATTGTGGATACTTACAAAGCACCTAGTTTTCAAAGGTTGGTGTACTTACCTTCGCACGTATATAGTTTTGAACCACAAAAATAAAATAGGTAGGGCCCAAACCCTCAAACAGGGGGCGACTGATATTTACTGACAAATTCTTAAACGGTAGATCATGAATTTGTACCAAGAGTTCAATTTCTTGCAAATTCCAAGCATATTGAGGTCAACCAAGAACCTAGGAATGCATGAGAATCCATTGGTCATTTAGCATCCAAGGACCATTGTTTTGGACCCTTGTATAATCCTCTTCATACCTAAAGTTCAAATAAAAATGCCCTGGTGAAAGGGGACTAACAACAGACGGCTGAGACCTAAATTCCAAAGCTTATAGAGCCCTTGAACAACCTCATCAAATTGATCATTGAGTCGGGGAAAGTAATGACATATAAGGGAAAGTTTCCAGGTCTCCTCTGTATTGGGTGGGATGTGAGGTTGGATGTTGATGACATCAATGCTATCTTGGATGTTACCATCAAGCGTGTTTTGGAATGCTTCATTAA
>NW_010729143.1:1895788-1916806 GCF_000365185.1 Nelumbo nucifera | reverse complement strand
AAATAGGTTGTAACCCATTGTATTCAAATACACAGAAATATTATTTTCTCCATTCATCTTCTTTATATTTCGGTACTCCTCTGTATTGGGTGGGACGTGAGGTTGGATGTTGACGATATCAATGCTATCTTGGACGTTACCATGAAGCATGTTCCGGAACGCTTCATTAAGCACTTGGAGATTATCCATAAATGAAGGAAATGAATAGATTGAGAAGAACTGAAGAAGGAAAGTAACGGAAGAGCGAGGGAAGAAGAAGGAGACGAGGAAAGGAACTTCTAAATTGAACTGAAAATAAAAAGAACYGAGAGAGAGGAGGAAGGTAGAGAAAACCCAGAAGAAACTACAGTTCGTACTAGATAGCTATCACACCGCCACAAACAAAGCATTCAGCTAAACCTTGTTCACTATAGTGTTGTGCCATGACAGGTACAATCGATACCCTCGAACAAAACCATGTCATGCTAGCTCAGCACGGCCTACACTATACCTATAATTGCAAAGATTGGTTTCAATGCAAAACGGTGTGAGCAAAGTATCGTAACGGGCGTATCATATTGGTATCGGTAGGGGAAGATACGAGATATTCCACAACTAGCACTGTATTGTATTAGTCATGCATATCGGTCTAATACAGACGTGTATCGGCATGTATCGTAAAGTATCCGTCAATACACACCGATGCATAGGCATATCGAACCTGTGTATCGCCTAGAAAAGTGCTTCACTAGAAAAAGGGTTTTAACATGATTCGATCCCTAAAACCCAGGTCGCGTAACATCCAAGAGCGCAAGAATTTATTAAAATAAATTCTTACATTTAATCTAAACAAATAGTATATTCAATAACTCCAAGTATATATTAACATGAATAATGTTTAAAATTATTATTTTACAAATCAATAAAATAAATAACTTAGCAAATCCACATATATATAAATGATTTTTAATTTCAATAAAGTTATACAAATAAAAATATTATTAATAGAATAATTATTTTAATACTTAGAATTATTTATGTAGACATGATAAATTATAATAATTATTTTATAAATTATTAATTAATATTTTAATTTGCATTAAATAACAATGGATTTATTATTACAAAGATAAAATATTGTTTACAAAATGTTTGAGAATATAATATAAATTGAATCTATCAAATCCACTAATCTACATTTAAATAAAAATTAATTTTTTATTTTAAAAAATCATAAAAATAAAAATATTAATAATGTAATTATTTTAGTAATTAAAATTTATAAATTTTCATATGATATGCATCTTCAAATTTTCATTTACATTTTATATAAACGTATTTATTGTTTACAAAAATGAAAGTATTATTTATAGAACATTTGCAAATTAACTTTTAATTGATTTTTTTGTTGATGTTAAAAATTGAAAATAGTAAAATAAAAATAATTGTTATAATAATTCAAATATAATGGTTGTATATTTTTACGCCTTTTTATTTTAAGGGCAAATTTCATAAACTACGCTTACTGTTTAGTTAATTGACAAACTGTATCCTTATTGTTACCCTCTGTCCCTCTCTCAACCCAATACTACCCTCTCTGTTCGTAAAAATCACTGCTGGTGAGCGGGACTGTTACGGGCTCTCGGAAGAATGAGGAATGGGGAGAAAGCAACATCCTTCTCGTCGTTCTCAAGAGAGAAAACTTTGTTAATTCTTGGTATCGGATAACACCAAACCAACCAAAAAATAATAAAAAAAAAGGTACCAGATTATGAGCAAGAACTTCGACATTGAGAGGAAGATGATGAAGAGATAAAGAATAGAACAGGTTATGGCGATGTCGTCTGTTACTCGCTTTCCATCCCAACTCCAAACCAATTCCATCTACGCAGCTTCCCATGACAGAGACCGAAAGACTGTATGATGAAAATGGAAAAAACTTTCATATCCTTGAATTTCGTTGGATTTCTGCCGTTCCGACGGCTTTTGGGAGGTGTCCTTTGGTCATCAGCTATAAAGTTGTAAATAACATAAAAAAACAAATCCGATGGGAGGGAAACAAACCGCCCATTTCTTCTTGCAGTCCGTTCCTTCAGTCCTTGCTCACCCCTTTGCCTTTGAGTTCACAATCAAGATTTTCTTTTAGAGATGAGAGAGTTGGCCGCAAGGAAAAAGTTGTAGGAAGGTGGAAAAAAAGAAGAGAAATGTATCGATACCGTATTGTTGAACAACTCTATTTAGCTGATACCATTAATTGTTCCCCACTATAATAGCTACCCTTAAATTTAAACTAGAAAGTATAAAGCTGAAGAGAGAGATGAAGAAATGGTACAGAGAGGGGAGCTAATCGGTGAGGGCATTTGTTGTCAAAGGCAATTCACTCGCCGGTGGCTCTGTCTTTCCATAGAATGGACCACTCGATAAACGAGTTGATACGGAGTTGGTAATCGAGGGTCCAGGTCTTCGACAAGAGAGAATCCACTCGCTAGGGGCTGTCTTTCCATAGAACGACCTCTCGACCGAGGAGTTGAAATGGAGTTGGTAATCAAGGATCCAGGTCTTCGATCAGAGAGAATCCACCTGCCGGTAAGTCGATGAGGGCTTTTGTGAATACCAGGCGGTGGTGTTTTAGGTACAGGGTCTTGAATACAGGGCAAAAATCTCTCTAATCCTCTCTCCTACACCACCGCCACCAATGTCTTGAATATCTCCTCGTTTTAGGGGCGACGTGAGCTCGAAGTAAATACCAGGCGGTGGCAGTTCAGGGTTTCTTGACTCCGGAAGCCATTTGAAAACTTGTTCCCGACATTGACGCCCTTGTCCACATTGGAGTCATGGTCGGACGGACAACTGATGGTCGAGAACCAGATCTGGTTCAACGATGAAATGGTTCAACAATGAGACGGTTGGGGTTGGTTTACCTGAGTTGGGCAGTTGGGGGTAACGTTGAGAGAGAGCAGAGAAACAGAGAGAGAGAATTAGAAAAGGGGGTCTAATGAAAGGAATAAAAGAAATCGGAAGAGTTGTGGCACGCAATGTTCCCATCGTGAGGTTGGGGACGATAACAGCTGGACCAGAGGAAGGGGAGATTTCGAATTAGGTTAAACGAGGAAGAGATTAAGGGTAAAAGGGACATTTTATTAATTTTGTTACGATTTAACAGTGGTGACCATTGTCAGAAAGTTTAAGACAATAGTTAAAGGGTACAATTTGTCAAATAACTAAATAGTAGGAGTAGTTTAAGAAATTTGTCCTTATTTTTTTAATAAAAAAATTGATACATTATTAATAAAATTATATAATATCTATTCATCCCGTTATACCAATAGTAATGCATTTCTTCAGATATATCATTAAAATATACAATTCCTATGTATTTATATATTATTTATAGTTATTTTGATATTAAACTTGAAGTTACTAATATAATTATTGAATTTATTGTATTTCTTTAGCGTATCCCAGCATTTTTCATATTTTTTGTTCGTATTCATGCGTTTCTCAAACGTATCTATATTTGTATCCATATCCAAATTGTCTGATACCGATACTACAATCAATGTTCCCAATGCAAACCTACAAGGGATTATGCCAATGGTTTTGTGATGATCAAATCAAAAATGCCCTTATCCAATTTATAACACAATTTTTTATTGGTATTTTATGACAATTTTTTCATTGACATAATACCATGAACTAAAAGGTAGAATCCTCTCAGAAAATGGAGAATAGGGAGGGCAAAGCAACTTGCAAGTAGGGGGTGTCAATTGGGTTGGATTTTGTCCAATCCGATCCAGTCCAATGTGAGTCCATTACAATCTGTTCAATTCATTGTTTGGACCATCCAATCTGTTCAAATTCATTTTAATTTAGATAGGTTTCTGATGTAGGGAGCTCCCACATTGAGGTAAGCACACACAGACTTAAGTTCTAAGTTTCCTCTCTTGCTTGGTCCAACCCCTCACAGCTCTCGGTTAACTCGATTGTCGGAGTCTTCGCACCTGGGATAACTCTTGGGGCCTTTGACATCTTCTTTCTCTAAACAAATTAAACATGTCAACCTTAGACACTAGAAATTACGTTGTTACCCTCGGCTCTATATTTGGCACCAACAATTGGTGTCGTGTATGGAAAGTGTAAAAACCTTAGGCTATATGTTCCTAAGGTATAGAAATGTAAATACCTTAGTGGAAAATTGTAAATGAAATGTACAAGTTCCTCTCACTTCAGACCTTTCTTTGTGTAAATGTTCTCATTACCTCCAGCTGATAGGACCCCCCGATCGACTGACCGACCGCAACATACAATATTTCTTAAGGTTATATGCTCGGACCAGACATTAACCCCCTCGGTCAATCGATCGCAGTATACGACCTTCCTTAAGGTTATACACTCAAACCAGACATCAGCACATACAACACTTTGTGAGTCATACACCTATTTGCCTTTTAACCTTCTTTGACTAAGGCAAGAGATTCCATGACCTCAGCAACTGTAGATAAGTGGCCCACGACCCCGACCTCAGCATTAAAGACCCTTAAAGAAGCAAGTCTTTGTGAAGGCCAAAGAGCCGACGTCGGCCAATTAACTAATAAAAAACACGATGAAAAACACAATAACTAAACAAGCACTTCTCCACTAAGGCAACTGCTTGTGGCCTCGGCTGTAGAACCCCTGTGGAATGACAAACTAAGCAAAGGGAATTTTTTTCACTAAGGCAAAAAAGTTTCGAGACCTCAACAACTGTTATCGAGCGACTTATGACATCGGCCTCAGCCTAAAAGACTCTAATACAGAACGTCTTCATGAAATAATAAGTAAAGAACACTTTAGCAAAAAAGAGATAATTTATTAAAGAATGGAAAGTTTCTTTACAAAAATGCCTCTTCGGGGGAAGCATCAGCCCCTTGCACAAGAGAAGAAGAGGAGAATAGCATCTTTTGACAAGAAACTCAAGTGTCTTTACAAAAAAAAGGCCTCTTGTGGGGAAGGCATCAGCTTCTTACCAAATAAAAAAAGAAGAAAATAAAGAAAAAGTATACAAGTTTTAGGGGCATGCAGGCCCAAACAAAAGAAAACTCTCTATTGGCCCCCTCTGGTCTGAGCAGCAGCCTAGGCAATGGCATTGACGATTAGGCATTCGCCCATCCCCAGTATATCCATTAATTGTTGAGCTTTAGTAGTGAACAGGTCCAGTTGGCCAACATCAAAGCTTGGAAGAATCTTCGACACTTGGGCCTTGCAATCGTTGAAGCCCTTTAGGTCAGACTAAGAGGCAAATGAGGTCAAGTCCATCCCGTGCTCCTCCGAGGCCTTATACTTTTGGACCACCTTCGCGGCCACCTCCTCCAACCACTGCTCCGCCAACACCAAGGAAGACTTCAGCTCCTTCATGAGCTCCCTCTTGGCGGTCACCTCAGCCTCAACCTTCTAGCAACGTTCGTGCTTGTCACGGGCCCGCCCCTTGGCCTCTGCCAACTACTGGTTTAGGTGCTCGATCTCCTCTTGTGGCTATCAAAGCTGTTAGATCAGCACCTCCACCTTGTCGCAGAGACCAACCAAATAAGAGACCATCTACACAAAAAAAGGAAAAACCGTTAGTCACATTCCACCAAGAAGACTTCAGCCACACAATGGACGGGGAAGTATGCGCATACTTCAGTGGCCTTGTCTAAAAGTGTGTCCCAGACCAAATCCAAAGTATCCTTTGTCCAGGATGGGCAGTCGTCGGGAAGGACCATGCTGACCGCTAGTTGCCGGCCAACACCGGCACTACTTGCGCAGCTGAAGTTTCTTCGTTTGAGGGTCTTGGGCCACTTCTACGCCATCATCTTTTTACGGGCCACCTCGGCCTCGACCCATTGTCTAGCGGATGCCTCCTCATGCGAACATCGAAGTGTTCTCCCGACAGCTCCCTTTGTGGCATCCCTCTTGGACGTCGCAACCGCTAGCAGCATCGCCTTTCTTTTATCGTCCATTTATTCCAACAAAAGAAAGAAACAAGTCAAAAAAGCGACAACAAAATTCAAGCAATGTCGCAACTAGTAGACAGCGGGAGTGTCCATACCAAGGGGGGAAGGACTAAGGCCTACCATCACCAAGGCATCCTCCTCCTTCACCAAGGGTTTGGCATGAATCGTCCCGCCAGCCGAAGACAATTCATTACGGCCTTCTCCTCATCGCTGCTGCATGGCGTGATCATCTCAGCCAACGTATTTGGGTTCACCCAACCGAACTGAAAGGACCAGCCTTGGGGACAATTAACAAAAAAGAATTTCTTCTTCCAATTGTGAACAGATGATAGGTTGTCCACCACCTTTCCCTGTCGGCCTTAGAAATACCACAAGCCTTCTTCATTGGGATGCTTCCTTAGTGCGAACAAACTCCAAAATATGTTCAAAGTCACAAAAGCATCTCAAAGATGGGTTATCATCAACACACCCACTATCATCCTAATGGCATTGGGAACGAATTGGATAAGGATGAGATTGTAATGGTTCAGAATCTCGGGGATTAGAGGGTGTAGGGAAAATGCAACCCGAAGTAAAGGTAATGCTCATGGATGCAAGACCAGAATCCGAGGCCGACATGTCAAGGGCATAGGTTCTTTACCTAAGAATTGTTTGCAAAAATAAGTCTACGGAACTGGTTGTGGAAAGTTGGGGTGTCCTTAGCAGCTCCAAGACTAGGGTTCCGAGCAAATAGTGAAATCTCGCTCAGCCAACCTCCCTATTTAAAGGAAAATGCATGGCTCAAATTCAATTGATCCAATAACCGTAGATCGACTAACCTAACAGCCCGAACTGATGGGCTCCATGTGGCATTGACCTCGGGAGACGAAATGACGCCAAGAGATAGGGTCGGTTTGCCCGTCGACTCTGGCTCAAGGACATGCCGAACTAGACCCCCCCCCCCCATGCCATCTCGCGCACGGCTTCAATCGGTCAACCACGGTGCCCGTCTTGTGTACGGACCTATGACGGATGACATCAACACCCATATGGGGCATAATGCACGTAGGTACCCTACGCCCGTACAGGCCACGGTCACACACCCTCAGCCTAGAATGATCCTTTACTAACACGAAAGGTGGACAGAGGAGCAGTTGCCACACAGCCGCCGAGAAGAGCTCCACAACCAAGGCCGACGCCTCCACGCAAATCTACCATACTCTCTTTGACCGAAGTCAAGGCCTCAACGCAACCCACCAACCAACCTCAACCACTACGGCCTCAAGGGTGGGGGGCAAGTGATGTAGGGATATCTAACCGACCTGCAGATCTTGGCATGTGGCATCAACCGGATATATCCTGGCCATTCATCGTCAACCACTACCAACTGCCACCACCTGCTCCCAACTGCCCCTCTTCTAAGGCAATTTTGGCTATAAAAGGGGGCTCCCACATTGAGGCAAACATACACAAACTTAAGCTCTAAGTTTCCTCTCTTGCTTGGTCCAATCCCTCATAGTTCTCGGCAAATTTGACCGTCGGAGTCTTTGCCCCTAGAGTAACTTCCGGGGCCTCTAGCATCATCTTTCTCTCAACAAGTTGGACCCGTTGGCCCTAGACACTAGAAATTACATTGTTGCCCTCGACTCCATATTTGGCAACAACAATTTCAAACCAAACTTGGTCCATTGACACCTATATTCTTATCTTATATCAATGGACCAAATATGGGTTTAATCCAACCCAATTCAATATAAATTTATTATGGACGGACCAGGTCCAATCCAATCTAATAAATATTTTAGACCGAATTGGTCCAATCCAATATACTTTGTTGATCCGTCAAATCCGTCCAAATTGATTTTTGTCCAAAACCGGTCCATTTAACACCCTAACCTGTATGGGTGGTGTTGGTTGCTGAAAGCCTGACATCTTAATACATCATTTGGATGAYTAATAATAGTTGTTTTATAACGGCTAAAGTATATGAGGTATTGTCTTTTAACGGATAAAACAATTAAATAATAAAATATTCAAGGACATAGTAACTAATTTAATTTCAGCTTTAACCATTAGAAAACTCACAACCCCTTTAACAACTTTATAAAAGATAAAACATTAAATCCTTCGGTTCAACCACTTCTGCCGTTATCAAATGGCCTTTAAAATTAACTGGTTGATCTCAGGAGGTCAGTTTGAATTTTTGATGGCACAATTGAGATAGGTAAGTAATGAACAAAGTGAAACCACGAATGGACTAATTGTGGTTGGGGAAGAAAAGATTAAACTAATGGTATTCGGGTAATGATAGAAGGAGATGAGGGCCATGATATTAAGACACTAATAGTGATGGTTGAAGTCTTAATGCAATGACTGAGATTAACTGGTTAACCTCAGGAGACCATTTTGATGGTTGAAATTGGAGGAGATGGTGAAGGCAAGTGATATTTTATAAAGGTTAATTGTGATCTGGGTCATTTGCCCCAATACCCACACTTACTCACAAGTAGATTTGTTCATGGGCCGGGCTTTGAGCCCAATTTTACACTCTCGGGTTTGGGCTTCGGGTCAAGCCCATTAGAATTTTGACAAAAGCCAAGGCCGAGCATGGCCCATGAATAAGTCTATTCACAAGACATTAAAGTTGTTGAAAATATTTCTCCATGAAGAATTCACATCTGCACCCCACAAATGCCCCACAGAATATTCCAACTGTGTATTGGAAACATCTCCAACTGATATTCCAATGCATGCTGACATGTGCATGTGGGGCATTTGTGAGGCGCCCACTGTGGGGCACAGATGTGATCTTCCCCATGAATAATATGCAAACACAGGAGATGTTCTCAATGTGCGACTGTGTGAACAGATGTGGGTAGGATTCTTATGGGTACCAGATCCGAACACCATTTGCCCATATGTATAACAACTGGGCAATCTCATGATTGTCAAGTTACCATTAACATTTTTTACCCAAAAAATAAACATTTAACGAGTTGTCAAAGCAAAGGAAAATCTGCTAAAAAGAGAATAATAGGGGTTAAGTGCCAAACCTCAAACCATGGGTGGTCACTGACATTTTGCCCTTTTTTCCTTCCAAAATTCCAAACTTCCAAAGTAATGTAAAATTTGTCTGGCCTTCGACACGCCAGCACTAAAATCTGTTATTAATAGCAAGATACCCGTGTAACAATCAATGGGGTGTCAATTGAACTGGATTTGGTCCAATCCGATCCAGTCCAATGTGAGTCCATTACAAATAGACCAGGTCCAATCCAATCTAATGAATATTTTGGACCGGTCCAATTCAATGTCTGGATTGCCTAATCTGTTCAAATTTGTTTTAATTTAAATTGGTTTCAACCCAAACCCAATTCATTGACACCTCTATTCTTATCTCATATCAATGGAGCAGATATTGGTTTAATCTAACCCAATTCAATATAAATTTATTATGGACGAACCAAGTTCAATCCAATCTAATAAATATTTTAGACTGGATTGGTCCAATCTAATGTCTTGTTGGTCCTTTCAATCTGTCCAAATTGATTTTGGACTGGATGGGATCCAATCCAAAACCGGTCCGTTGACACCCTTATCCATCATTGCACAGGAATAGATACGAAAAAATGAATTTAAAAGAACAGATTTAATAAAAATTGTGGATGCATGAAGTTTGATATAAATCTTAGCAGTTCTTTTTGGTCTCAGATTTTCCAAATGTTTGGATCTCCTTTTTCTTCATGTTCTTGGAGATTCAATCATTGTTATCAATTGGATGGACATGCAAGAGCAGGGACCTTCGAAATTCAACTACTTGTTGACTGAAGCTAGGGACATCAAGGTTGTGCTGAACGCTTTTTTCTAGTGGATTATTAAAAAATCTTAACACAGATGCAGATAGTTTAGCCAAGCCAGGGGTGCATTGATCAAATAAGTACTAAGATATAAGAATTCATAGTGAAGACCAAGTACAATGAAGCTATGTAAAGTTATAAAATAGTTTAGGTATTCCTTAAAATAAACAAAAGGTAAAAGAAAATAAAAAGATCAAAATACAATTGAGCACAGATTTATTTTAATTCCAAAGTTTTGTGGAAGACTTGCATTTAAGGCTATATTTAAGGCAATTTGAAATTGGATTTGAATTTTACATGCCACTAAATTTTTCTCAGTTAGGAAACAAAGAGATTTAAATCGTAGTCATTAAGGGCTCAGAAGTCAAATTTGCTACCTACGAGCTGTTTCCCCATTTCTACCCATGAAACATTACAGCTGCGTATTGGGAATATCTCCCTTGTCATTCATCGGGAGTTGTTCCCAATACACCATGATGGTGCTCCGTGGGTAGGTATGTTGGAACTTTTAGTGGGTAGCATATCCCAAGTGAGTCATCATAAATGACTGCAAGTCTAACACTATATCATATCCAAATTACCTGTCATATTAATATGTATTTTATAATATCTATCAATCTATTTATACTACTTTAAAAAGCACAAATGGCCTCAAGAATATTTTTTGGAATTTTCTAAGGGCAAAATTTACCCCTCTAATTTAAATTTATTGATAAAAAATGAGGGCCAATAGGGCAATCGGTTATTATATTAAATGAGGTAAAAAGAGGTAATTTTAAGATATTCAATACATTCAATTTCCTCTCAGTAAATCCAACATTTAAGTTATTAACTTGTATTCATGTTCATTGAGTCATATACTTAAGTCATTTTTGTTTCTTCTCATCATTAAATTTTATTAATTAAATTCATACTTAATAAATTAATAATTCCAATAGCATACAAGCTTATACTTTTAAAATCAACCTAGAAAAAATAGTATTTTCATTTAGGTGGTGGTAAGAAATTAAACCATTTTGGGTCTAATGGGTCAATCCATGTTGCCACGATTAATAAAATTCAAAAATAGATAAAATGAAAAAAAAATAGAAATTAAAAAATGGGATCATTTTTAGCATACATATTGAACAATAATAAATATTATAAATAAGAAATGTGCTTATAAATATTTTCCTATTCTCTTTCATTTTCTAAGGACAAAATTTACCCCTCTATATTTAAATTTATTGATAAAAAATGAGGGAAAATAGGGCAATCGGTTATTGATATTAAATAAGTGGAAAAAGATGTAATTTTAAGATATTCAATGCATTCAATTCCCTCTCATTAAATCCAACATTTAAGTTATTAACTTGTATCCATATTCATTGAATCATATACTTAAGTCATTTTTGTTTCTTCTCATCATTAAATTTTATTAATCATTTTCATACTTAATAAATTAATAATTCCAATAGCATATTATACTTTGAAAATCAACCTAGAAAAAATAGTATTTTCATTTAGGTGGTGGTAAGAAAATAAACCATTTTGGGTCAAATGAATCAATCAATGTTGCCACAATTAATAAAATTCAAAAATAGATAAAATAAAAAAATAGAAATTAAAAAATGAGAACATTTTTAACATACATATTGAACAATAATAAATATTATAAATAAGAAATGTTTTATAAATGATGGAAATGGAATGTAAAATTTAAAACCAATTGGAAATAAAAATATCTTCCTATTCTCTTTCATTAAATCCTATATTTAAGATATATTTTCCTCATCATTAAATGCTTATAATTAAATCTACAATATTAATTTTAATAATATAAAAATAAATATTTTGAAAACAAAATCATTTTCTTCCCTTCCAATGGTGGGCAAGCAATTCAACCATTGGGTCAAATGGATTAATAAATAATGTCATAATTAAATAATAAAATATTAAAATAAATAAGTATGAAATGTAAGAAGTATTTTTATTAATGATGAAAATGGAATGCCAATTTTAGAATCTACCTAAAAGAGAAACGATGTCATAGTCAAATAATAAAATTTTTAAAAATAAAAAATACAAAGAATCACAAAAATAATAAAAAAAAGATAGAGACAAATTTGGGCACATATCTAATGTTATATATTTATAAAAAATAAAATATTGGGTGCATTTCTAATGTTATGCATTCATTATATTGAACAAAAATAAGTATTATGCATCAAAAATAATTTAATCAATGATGGAAGTGTAATACAAAATTTAGTGTCAACCTAAAAATCAAACTATTTTTCTTTCTAGATGGTGGGTTAGTGGTTTAGGTCAAAAGATATCATAGGTAGACAAAAATTAAGTGTGATAAGTAAAAATTATTTTATATAATATAAATGAAATATATAATTTAAAGGGAAAATTATAATCAAAACCAGTTGTACATTAAAATTAGGTTGTTGGTTGGTCTAGAAACCAAAAAAAATTATGGCAACTAGCTCTACATTTCAAATTATAAAAACTCCCACCATGTCATCGGAGGCTTATGTGGTTGTTTCCAACATGGGACTCATCGTAATTAGAGGTGTAAATTGGGACGAGCCGCTCGTGGCCCAGCACGACAAGGTCCATGTCAGTTAGGCCAGGGATTCGAAGTCCGTAGGCCAACACGGCACGACCCGCGGGGCCCGTAGCTGGCTGTGTGGCCCGTCCAAAATATAGTCGTTGCCCCCCCCCCTCCCTCAACGGCTAGTTTTAGCTTTTTTTGGGGGGGACTTTACAGAAATACCCCTCAACAGCTATAAACAGCCATATTAGAGGGGTATTTGTGTATTTTGCTTATGGGGGTTGAAAAAATAACATAAATGCCCCCCCCTGACAACTATATAACAACTAGTTTAAGGGGGCATTTTGGGTAAAGTTATAAATAACTTTACAATAACCAAAATACCCCTCCCAACAACTAAATAACAACTAGTTTTTTGGTATTTTTGACAATTGAATTATGTTCAATTCCTATAAATAGCCCTATCATCCACCAATCTCATCACACCAATTCAACAATTGTCTTAATCTCTTCTCTCTCTCTCTCTCTCTCATACTCACACATTCTCAATTCTCTACAATCTGAGTAATTTTGATTAGCTGATTGTCTTATTCTGCATTCTCCAATTCTCAAGTCTCAACTTTATTGAAGTTTCAACTTTCAACAAGAAAAAGGCTTGCTCAACCAGCTCAAGTATCTCAATTTGGGAGGCTTAGACGTTAAAACGCTTCAACCATTGAAATTAAGTTGGGATTTTGAACCGGCAATCCGGGTAAGTCAAATTAGATTAATTTTTATCTTTTTAGAATTAAAAAAACGGTCAGCTCTTTCGAAAACTGATTCCCCAACATGTTCACATTTGATGATATTCAACCGCATAATGATAGTGTTAGCACTGATGCGTTTGATATCGATGGAAGTGGAACTTTCACCCCTGGTACTAATACTAGGGGAAAAAGGAGGGCCTCTAAGTTGAGTAGCCCAGTTTGAAAATTTTTCAAAGTAGAGGATATTGAGGGGAAGGGGAAAAGGGCAATTTGCCAAAAATGTAGGAAGGACTTTACTTATTGTAGCAAGGGTGGTATAGGTCATTTGACCAAACATTCACTCACACATGAAAAGGAAGAAGATGAAGGGAGAGAAACAATTCAAACACAAATTGGGAAGGGGAGTAGTTTTGACACTTTCAAATATTCACAAGAAAAAATGAGGCAAGAATTAGCTAAGTATATTGTACATGCAGAACAACCATTTATATTAGGTGAAAATTCAAAGCTTGAAAAATGGTTGCGTAATTCTATAAACCCAAAATATAAAAAGGTTTCTAGGAATACTATTAGGTCGGATGCTTTAAAAATTTTTTATTCATATAAACAATATTTAATTTCTTTGTTATCAAATCTTAATTCTAAAGTTGCAATTACTTCGGATGTTGGGACATCCAAATTTAATATAAGTTATATTTATGTTATTGGCCATTTCATCAATGAAAATTGGCTTCTGAATAAAAGAATTTTAAATTTTACTAGTCTTGAATGGCCACATATTGAACCAGCTATTGCTACAATTATTTTCTATTCGTTTTGATAATGCCAACAATAATGATTCTGCAATAAATATTTTAAAATYTCAATTAAGACCATGCTTAAATGGTAAATTACTTCATATTAGATGTGCATGTCACATCTTAAATTTATGTATTCAAGATGCCTTGAATATTTTTTTACTCATATTTCTAAAATTAGAAATTGTTTTATATATATTAAAAGTTCAGGGGCAAGAAAACAAGAATTTAAATATTTATGTCAAAATTATGGTTTAAAATATAAACATTTTATATTAGATGTAAAACATAGGTGGAATTCTACATATGCTATGCTATAAAGTTGTATTTCTCATAAACAAATTCTTATTGATTTTTATAATTCAAATATGCCTAATGATATGATATTTGAGGAAGATTGGGAAATAGCAGTCTGTATATGAGACTTTTTAAAATATTTTTATGATACAACGAATGAATTATCAGGAATTTATTATCCAGCTAGTTGTAATTTACCTTATCGATTAATGGTAATTAGTTATTGTTTTGCAAAATATAAAAATAATCCACAATTTCAATGTATTGTTGAAATAATGGAAAATAAATTTAAAAAATATTGGAAGAACATTTCTCCCATTTATTGTTTAGCTACAATATTAGACCCTAGGATTAGGAAAAATGGTTTAGATATTTTACTTAAATCATATTGTGAAAATATGTTTATTGATATAGGAAATAAAAAAAAGAAATTAATAATTTGTTATTTGAAATGTACAATTTATATAAATTTGAGTCCTACAACTTGTACATGATCTTTTACTTCTGACCTTGAGCCTAGTAGTAGAAGAGAAAAACTTTTTTATTTAATAAGTAGAATGCAGAAATCTGTTACTTTTACAACAAGTTCATTTACTGAACTTAATTTTTATTTACAAGCAAATGTTTCTAATTTGGGTGAAAGATCAAATTATTTTGATATTTTAGCCTGGTGGAGTGAACATTCAAAAAATTATCCATTTCTCGTCGCCATGGCACGTGATCTACTAACCCCTCCAGTGTCTACAGTTCCATCGGAGTTTTATTTTAGTGCAAGTACCAGAGTGTTGTATGACAAGAGAAGTTGCATGAACGATGAAAGCATAAAGATGTGCATCTGCTTCAAGGATTGGCTAGATGCAAAGCATAGATTACAAGACAAAGGAGGGCATGATACTACACCGGATATTTCACCTGAAACAGATGATGAAAGTCATGATTCATGAAGTTGACTACTTGTATAGAAATTTTATTTTTTTTAAATTATTGTAAAATTTTTTAATTTTATTTAATTAGAAAAGAAATCAAAATTTTCAAAAAAACAAAAAAAAAAATAGTGTAGCCTGGTTCCGCCCAGGCCCAAGGCCCCGCCCTGTGGCCAAGCCCGACACGGCCTACAGCCCGACACAACCCAAGCCCGCAGCACAACACGGTATGGCACGGGCCCAGGCCGTGTCAGGCTGACCCCCAAAATTTCCACCAAAGAGGGCGGCACGGCCCGCGGGCCAACACTGCACGAGCCGCCTTTTGCACGGGCCACCCACATTACACCTCTACTCATAATCCATGTTGGACATAGCAAAAAGCCTATATCAAAAATAGGTTTTCAGTTTCTCTCCCACCCCATTTGTCTCTCGATTTCCCTCCCTTCTCTCTCACTCTAACAATCATCTCTCAATCTCCCGCTCTCTGTCTCTCTCACCCTCTTAACTTCAGTCTGTGGCAAAATCGAAACCTCTCACTCTCTCTCTCTCTCTCTCATTGTTCTCCCTCACTCTCCCTCTCGATCAATATCTCAGTCTCCCTCAATTTCTATCATTTTCCCTTAGTCTTTCACCTACTCCCTCTCTCGTTTTTTTTCTTACAAACTTATACAATATTAGTTAGACCGTATAAAAGAACTAAAGAGATCAACCACTTGTACAATCAAGTTATAAATTTATATCAAGTTTGTGTAAATTTCATAGCCAAGAGTTTCTTGTAAATTTTTATCAAATTGGTGTAATGATTTTTGAACCATACCATGATCGTCTCATGTTTTTTTATACAATCTGATTAATATCATATATGTGTGTAAGAAAATAAAAATAAAAAAAAAAACGAGAGAGGGAGTGGGAGAGAAATTGAGGGAGAACGATAGAAATTAAGGAACAAGGAGAAATCGACCGAGAAAGAGAATGGGAGAAATTGAGGGAGAATGATAGGTATGGAGAGAATGAGAGAAATTGATATAGAGAATGTAAATATAGAAACCACAAAACATTTTGATTTATTTTCAAATCACACAACCGTTGAATAAAGAGACAACTGTGAGAGTGAGAGAGTGGGAGGGAGATAGAGAGAGAGGAGGGAGGGAACGGAAAAAGCTAAAAACCCTTTTTTATTTTCCAATCAACTAGCATTAAAGGGCAATTTCGATATAAGCTTTTTGTAGTGCCCAACATGGATTAACAGTCCCATGTTGGCAACAGCTACATAAGCCTCTAATAACATAGCGAAGGTTTTTATAATTTGAAATGTAAAGCCGATTATCAAATTTTTGTTGGTTTCTGGACCAACCTTAGACTAATTTTAAACTAATTAGAAAGCAAAGTTGTTTTCAAAGAAACCCATGATGTCATAATTGAATAATAAATATTTGAAAAAAGATAAAACACCAAAAATGAAAATGTACAAAATTTTATCACAAACATTTGAGAACATTTCTAGTGTTATATATTCATCATATTAAATAAAAATAATTGTTAAAATAAAAGTTATTTTTATTTATGACAGAAATGGAATACAAAATTTAATAATAATAACAAATTAACAATAATAATAATTGTTATTTGCTACACGCATTTAAATTTATTTTTAATCACATTGTTGCTTTTGTTAATTTTCAATTTCTAACTTAACTATGGTATATCTAAAATTCAAATAATTAATATGAAGAAAAATTTCTCACGTGCAACACATATACTTAATTACACGTGTGTGTCTTTATATTTATATATATGATCAATTATGACATTGTATAGATAGCTACTGTGTGGATCAGTTTTCAAGCAGGGGCATCCGAATGGGTGGGGCTCTAAAAATAAATAAATTAAAAAAACCTTCTTTCAATGAAATTGTGATACATAATCAATCCTATTTGTTTTGTTCATTACTAAAATGAATCGAATCCTATCAAATATTTATATATATATTCTTCTATCTTTTTTCCACGATTCCCAATTGTAAACCTTAAATAGAAATCATATACCTTTAAAGTATGTTTTCTTTATGTTTAATTAACTTATTTATAGTCACATAAAACATATATTTATTGTTATTAATATAATTTTGTATGATTAAATTATTTTCCTAACATATTCATACATGTATATCTTGATTTTTCATCTATATCCATGTATATTCAAAACATATTCATACATGTATATCTCGATTTTTCATCTATATTCATACATATCCAAAGCGTTATTTCACACATCTCTTAAAATTGCCTCTTCAATACACTTGTGATTCTGATAGTTTGAACCTTGATTTAAATTGCATTTTCCACCCTCACAGTAAAAGGAGGGGTCAAATTCAGAAATAAAGGCATTACAAATTTAATGCTAAAAAAGTCCTACCCAACCAGTAATGCTGATAATACAATAGTCCAACCATTAGAAGAAATATTGGCCCAACGTTTCATTTCTATATACAGATTAACATAGACAACAGAGAGATTATTGTGCTGCATGTCCAAACTCCAAACTTATATCATGAATACAGACAGTGCTAACATAAGATTAGCTACACTAGGATGGGTAACATTTAACTTTGGCTCGACACAACACTGGAGACCTCAAAAGGTGGCTTACCATTGGGTGAATCACGATATCGTCATCACGTTCTCCCTCTGCCGGGTGTCAGTAACTATCATCGTCAGTTTCAGGCCTTCGTAGATAGTATCGCAAACAGTTCACCAAAACCTGTATAAGCAAATAAGTTTTCCCTGAGAGAGAGAGAGACCAAAAATAAACTTATCAAGTTGAATTATTAATAGAGATGGTTAAGGGGGCGTGGATGTATCAATTAGGCAAGATCAATTTTACAAGCCTGAAAAATCCGAAAGAAGTTCGAAGTACCGCTAAGTCTGGGTGGATATTGGTCTTGTTTTGACAACAAAACCTAAACCTCTCCAGCCCGTCCTGAACTTCTGCACAGAATAGGCTTGATCTCCAGGCTGGACTACAAAATTAGGATCCCTGCTCAAGTTGGGTAAGGAGCCCTCTTACACACACACAAAAAAAAGGGTTAGCCTGAGCCAACCCAATCTCACCTATCCATAAATCTATTTCCATACAAAATGTGAGTTTTAATGTTTTATATATACGTTATAGAGACATATTCTGGACTTTCGGGCTAGGATGCTAACACTGGGATTGAACAGTTAGACCTGAACCTCTAACACTAGGCTAGGATACTTATTAAATGCCCTAACAGGTTGGTTAACCAAGAAAAAAGAAAAGCTGGTAAGAGAATGTCTGAAGGTGAAGATGGTTGTCTTCTGAGCATGTGAAGAAACTATTTCACAAAAGAGAAAAGATGGAGGAGTTCTCACCGGCAAGAAGGTGGAGGAAAATGTCGAAAGTCGAAGCAAAAACCTTTGTGATGGAGGAGGTGTGGACTAGGGGAGCCCAAGCACTGAAGATAGTTGAACTAAGAAGAGCTTCCCTCGTCCTTCCAGAAAAAACTGTTTTTGGTTCAGGGGTGTGCTAGAAGATGCAAATAACTCTTCACAGGCGAAAGCACAAAAAAACTACCGTACTGAAGTAGGAAGAAAATATGTTGCAGAAAGGAGAGAGAATAAAAAGGGGAGGAACGTTGGAATATATGAGTGTTTTGGTGAAGGTTTGAAACAATGTAACTGTTTCCTGGAAGGAAGAAAGGCCTCGGGCTGGGATAAAGGTTATTCAAGCAATTCAAGAGTTCTCCAACACAGCTTTGAAAGGCAGAAAAGGGAAGGAAAAAAACATCAAATGAAGAAGAGAAACAAAACACGTTGAAAGAGGAGATTTGGAGCGAAGATGAAATGCTGGGAGAGGAAGTAGAAGATGTATGTCTAGCTGCACATGTGGGAAAGCTTTAAATGTGGGTAAACACCTCCAAAGAAGACTGGGAACGCAGGGTGGTTATTTCAGCAAAAGGAATTGTAGGAAATTGGACTGGCCTAGGGGAAGAAGTGAAACAGTTACTAAAGGTCTCAGGCAAGGTAGTAATAAAACCTTTCGATGGGAAGAAACAGTGTTATTATTACCTGAAGAAGTGCAGATGGATGTACCCTTGTCGGCTATAACTAAGCAAGGCATGGTGATAGTAGAGAAGTGGTCTCCCTGTTCTAAAGAAAAGATTGTCGAGCCAATAAAGGATATTGAACTGAAAATCCTAGGGTTGCCATTTCATCTCTGGAACTTGGAAGTTTTTACAAAAATTACAAAACTTTGTGGAGAACTGCTAGACTTCGTTGCTGATGATTTGAGAGCAGCCATAGTCCGACTAGGAGCAAAACCTGAGTTAATCCCTCGTCTTCTGGAAGTTTACAAAGATGCGGTGGAATACAAAGCATGGATTACTACGTCCTTTGAAGCTCAGTGGTGGAAGGAAGGGCGTCCTGAGGAAGACGACGATGATGTGGCAAGTCTACCTGCTCAGCGCAGTCAAAGGCAACGACAGAATGAAAAGAAAAGTATCACGAGCAAGGAAACTGACTCTGGAGAAGACGAAGACAGAAATTTCTTCCTCTATTTATCAACAAATCAGGCTTAGGAGTTCAAACCCCAACGGCTAAATTCTGATCGTTTGCCCAGGTGGTTGCGTCAAAATCTGAAGAAAGACAGCTGGACATTGGGCTTTGTGGTTCGAAGGGGACAACTGGTGAAACAGGCTTGCAGGCTTGCAAGCTAATGGGCAACTGGTGAAACAGGCTTGCAGGCTTGCAAGCTAATTGGCAACAGGTGCAAAGGTCTCTAAATAATCAATCCCATATGTCTATGTATAGCCTTTTGCAACCAGCCTGGCCTTGTACCTTTCAATAGTGTCATCAGCTCAGTATTTGATAGTAAAAACCCACTTGCAACCAACTGGATCCTTCCCTTCAGGCAAATCCACCACTTCCCATGTGTCATTCTTGTGTAGGGCATCGATTTCAGATCTCATAGCATCCCTCCAYTYTGGAATYTTAAGAGCTTCTGACACAGACCTRGGAATAGGATGAGAAGCAACAGAAGAGAGATAGGCAAAGTATGRAGGTGAAAGCAAACTGTAAGAAAGGTGCTTGGAAATGCAATGTGCAGTGTACTTCCGTTTTCCTTTTCTAACAGCAATGAGAATATCAAGGTCAAAGAATGATGAATCCAAAGGTGCTGAAACAGTACCTGTTGTCTCTTCTGTGACTGGAAGTGTATGGGACTCATGTGTTGTAGGAGAAACAACCTGCACATTTTTTGATCTTTGCCTTTGATACACCTTGGGATTGAAGATAGGACGAGGAGGTAGAGTACTAGGACAAGGAGAATGGAACGACTGATCCGCCCTTGATACATTTGAAGGAGAGGCAGACACATCAAGAGACTCAACAGGGACAGGAAGAGGAAGAGCAAACACCTGTGACAAATCCTCTCCCTATGGACAATGTCCTTCTGGAGAGGAACCATAAAAGGGGGAAAGCTCATCAAAGGTGACATCCATTGAGACATACCGATTGCCAGACTTTGGATCAAAACAACAATAACCCTTCTGTGTGGGGGAATAACCAAGGAAGATACACTTTTGAGCTTTGGGTTCAAATTTATGCCTTTGGACACTTGGAACATGAACATAACAGGTGTAGCCAAAGAAACGAATAGGAACAGGAAAAAGGTCCTTGTCCGGATGAARAAGAGTGAAGGGAGACTTAAACCCCAAAACCCTGGATGGCATACGGTTTATAAGGTAGGTAACAGTAAGAACAGCATCACCCCAAAACCCGGTAGGAACATGTGAGGCAAATAAGATACTTCTTGCAACTTCAACAATATGCCTACTTTTCCTCTCAGCAACCCCATTATGTTCTGGGGTCTTAGCACATGAGCTTTGATGAATAACCCCCATGTCAGA